>JAFIRS010000282.1:600000-887149 GCA_018342105.1 Gonioctena quinquepunctata
TGTTTTCCCGACGTTGCTAGCTCTCGTACTAATATGTCTGGACCAGTTTTCAGGAACTGTGTGACAGCTTTAGCTGAACTAAAAGTACCATAAGAAAAGTGGCGTTGATTTAACATTCATAGAAAGCGATAAAACGCACCATGAAAACACAACTATATAAAGAAGGTTCGAAAACAATACTCACCAATGATGCTGTCCAGACAAGCAGTCCGGTTGGTCGGGCTCATGGTATCGACGCTGAGTAGCGGCAGTGAGAGCGCCAAGCCACTCTTCCATCTCTCTCCTAGATTCACAGCAAAGCACCAGTGACCTGAAAGGGGTTATCACCTGTGAAGAAAACAAAGTTATCATTGTTTACTCTTCGAGGCAGAATTTCATAATATTTTCAGATACCATTTGTATTGCAACTTCTAGACTTCAGGGATTTTTAACCATGTTTTTTGGGTAACCTACCACAGTCTGAAAATGAAAATATAATCGGCAAAATCTATACAATCAGAACAGAACAACCAATCCCCCTTTTTAGATGTCATGATCCAAAAATCATCATCCCGAATGGAAACATCTGTACACAGAAGGTTTGTTCGACTTTCAATTTCAGAACGGTTCAAAAATCGTTCTTGAACTGCGCAGAACTAGTGCGCACTCGTTTCGAATCCTAGGACTATTTGAGAACGGTTCACGATTCGTGAAAACCCGAACGCGGCAGTGATCCAATGAATAAGGACAGCACAAGAGAGAGAGAAGAGAACAAGAGATATTAAAAATAACATAACCCTATTGTAGGGGGGGATTGGCGCGGTGGGTTAGCGTCCGACTCATGATCTAAAGGTCGTGAGTTCGATTCTCGGCCAGAGCAGAAATTTTTCATTTAATTTGAGAGAATTAAATGTTAAATTTCGTAGCCGGGCCGAGGATGGTCCTCGACGATTCGCTGTTGCGTTCAAATTAACAGTGCTGCTCCTAGGTGGCGTATGGAGTTAGTGACAAGGCCTACCCAGAACACTGTGTGAATGATACATTCTATGTTGTGATTGTCCTGAAATAAATTAATATGGGATGCAGTATTGCTTAGAGCAAGACAACCTGCATCCCAACAAACAATAAACTCCTTGTCTACGCCGGTTAGAGGCCGGATGGGGACGGATTCCCCGCAAGGAGCTGATGCTGGGCATATGTCTACGGACGAAACCCATTAAACAGAGAGAGAGAGATAACCCTATTGTAGGGGGGGGATTGGCGCGGTGGGTTAGCGTCCGACTCATGATCGAAAGGTCGTGAGTTCGATTCTCGGCCAGAGCAGAAATTTTTCATTTAATTTGAGAGAATTAAATGTTAAATTTCGTAGCCGGGCCGAGGATGGTCCTCGACGATTCGCTGTTGCGTTCAAATTAACAGTGCTGCTCCTAGGTGGCGTATGGAGTTAGTAACAAGGCCTACCCAGAACACTTTGTGAATGATACATTCTATGTTGTAATTGTCTTGAAATAAATTAATATAGGATGCAGTATTGCTTAGAGCAAGACAACCTGCATCCCGACATACAATAAACTCCTTGTCTACGCCGGTTAGAGGCCGGATGGGGACGGATTCCCCGCAAGGAGCTGATGCTGGGCATATGTCTACGGACGAAACCCATTAAACAGAGAGAGAGAGAGAGATAACCCTATTGTATTGAAAAACCAACCAATATTTTTTTCAATCTTTACGAAAATTTCAGGTGGAGTTGAGTAAATAATGGTCCCTTATGTCAGAGATCTAATTTTTTATTCAGATTTCAGTATGGACGAATTTATCTGTTTTCAAAATGAAATGATTGTCCCCAGGATGGAGATGAATATTTCAATAGAGAAAGAACTCTGGAAGCTCCTTGAGCTGTACCAATTACATAAAAAAGAATAGGTTAAGAATTGCAAAGTGGCAAATAAATTCAATTTTTCTGCACTTTAGATGATACAGTTGACGGAATCGCATCAAAAACAAGCCCTATAGTATATTCGATGAACACTCTGCACATATCTAAATGAAGTTTACTCATTGCTGACAAACCATAAAAGACCAAAATAAATTTCTCACTGCCTATTCGTTTAAGGCCTGCATCTTTTTTGGAATAATATTCCGAAGCTTCAAACTGTCCTTTGAGTCTATTGACAATATCTCTAGAAACCCTGAAAAGGAAAAAATACTGCAATATATATAATATGAGCATTTAAGGAAAAATTATTGGTAAATATATTCCATCATAGCATTTGTAGCTAGATTTTCAACATGTTGTACAGAGCACTAATATGTTCTAAGATAATACCTATACATGAATTTTGACGCACCTGAAATGGGTAAATATTTAGTTACATCACTCATGCACTCCGAATATGGGAAAAACACTTTTCTTACGTGTTTTGCCTGAATTGAATCGGAAAATGGGCGTTCATACTGTTTCAGAGTTACATGCTTTTCGAAATATAGTACTTTTGCAAAACTCTTCAAAATGCCTCCTTCTTTTACAGCATAAACATACACCTAAATCTATTTTGGCACAACTTTGACGAATATCGTCGTTTTTATCGAAAAAATCCTCCTTCTTACACAGATACACAGTTGCAAATGAATTTCTTTGACAGATGACATTTATTAACTTTTTTAATTTTTCATGTTGGTAATAAATGAATCGGACTGTGTAAGAAGGAGGACCTTTTTCGATAAAAACGACGATATTTTGTGCAAAGTTGTGCCGAAAATAAGTGATTTAGGGTGTATTGTTTATGATGGTTAAAAAAAGGAGGCATTTTGAGTGAGTTTTGTGCGAGAAAACGGTGCTTGAAATTTATTTCGGAAAAAGCGATGTAACTCTGAAACGGTATGAGACCGCCGCATTTTTCTTCCGGATTCGTGTTCATGAGGCAAAAACACGTAAGAAAAGTGTTTTCCCCTTATTCGGAGTGCATGAGTGATGTAACTAAATATTTACCCTGAAATGTTCAATCCTGAATATAATGGTAATGTCTCGTCAACGTAACCTCCATTTTTAAGTTTGTCTAACAAAAGTTCGGGAATCATCACATTAGGTACAATATTTTCAGCAAGGAACTTTTCACCACTACTATCAAATAAATGTACGAACTCCATAATTCATAAAATGAATGAAAAGATTAGGTTTAAGGTTATCAACAAATGATCGCTCTCCTTCTTATGGCAAATGCTTATGAGCATGCGTCAAAAAAATCCCAGAACGGTTCTTGCTCGAGGAGATGTACTGATTTCGGACAGTTCTCACAGTTCTAGGACCGTTCCAGGACGATTCTGAGAAAAACCCGAACGCGTAACAAGGCAGTCCTAGAACAGTTCAACAAAATCCGAACGCGACCAATTCTACTGCGCAAACTCCTGACAGTTCTAGAACAGTAATTGTTCGAAGTCGAACAAAGCTTATAAGAAGACGCATACCAATCGATATCTACACTACAACTCAAACCATCATGCCAGTGTGGAAAAAGGCATAGTTACATGTCTGTATGATCGAGCCCAAACAGTTTGCAATTCCAATCCAAAATCTACAGGAATAAATAATCCTCATAAAATCTGTTCTCAAGGAAAATGCATATCCGGATCGGTTTGTGGAAAAAACAATCACTGACATTGAAAACAAAAATCCATCAAATAACCAATTAACGCAACCAACAGGAGTACTCCCACCACCTACACATTTCACAACCGACATAATACCTTATGTCCCCGGATTATCTGAAGAGATCAAACGAATTGGACATAGGTATGATGTGAGAACATCATTTAGAACAACAAACACACTGAGATCTACAGTATCGGAAAGTATTTATCTTGGGTACGATGGTTTCATGAGAGCGTAAAGAATAGCTTGCTTTATGTTGAGAGAGCATTACAATTTCTCCTCGACTCGCTCGAGGAAGGGATATTTACGTCACGACACAGAGATAGGAGAATCAGAGCGGTCCCGGCGGTCAGCTCAGGACGTCAGTATCACAAAACACATACACAAAGAATGGAAAGAGGGATGACACTACTGGGAATCGATTTTAGTTCACTGAACGGATCCCTGCAGCGCTGATGCTCGGGATAAAATTAATCAATGATAATGAAACTAGATAGATGGCGAGAGTAGGTGGTCGTGTTTATGTTCTTTGGATATTGGTTAGAATCACATGTGTTTTGTGGTTAGAATTTCAATTTCAGATTTCATTTCAACGGTTAGTGTGATCTTGTGAAGAGTGTAAAATTGAAAATTGTTTTATTCTTTTTGAACATGGAGAGTGAAAATTTTAACCCCAAGAAGTGTTGCGTTCCTGATTGTGAAGATTTGTACAGTAAATGCCATCGTTTTCCAAGACCAGATCGGGAAGTAGAATTATTCAAAATTTGGGTTGATAAAGTCAAAAACCCATTGTTCAATGGTAAAACCGATGAACAAATTTACATGACATATCTTGTGTGTGATGTTCACTTCAGAAATGACTTCAAAGTAGTTAGCCACAGAGGACTTTCCAAAATTGCATTTCCTACATTATATCTGTTGGGTAAGCTGTTTTTTTTTATTTCTTAGTTGAATTTTACATGGAAATAGTGATGAAATCTCTTGACACCATAATGATTGCATTTTTTTACAATATAAGTCATTTATTTGGATGCCTGAATATTTCCATGGAAGCTTCTTGAAAAAATACTCAAGAAACAAAGTGAAAATAATTCGAAAAATTGGGAAATATTGTTTGAATTTCCAGGACCTTCTTCTGATTAAAATCGAAACACAATAACTAAGACATCTGTAAAAATTAATACTCAACGTAATGATTGAGTTTCTTCTATTTGGATCTTCAAACGTGATACAGATTCAAAAATGCACCACTATTGAAGTTTTGATAATGTTAAAATTAACTTTGATTTCCAGAATCTTCAAATGAAAACATTGAAGATAATCAAATTCCTGTCAAAAGAGCGAAAGTGGATAACCTTATTGATGAAGTTACGATAGATCAAGAACAAGGATCGGAATTTTTAGTACCAATAATAAACCCTGGGGAAGGAACTTCAACATCTAGACTGGAGCTACATGAAATTCATAGCCATAATGCTGTTGGTAATAGTTCATCATGTGCATCTTTAATAGTTGGTAGGTGTATTAATGAATTTAGTATTTCACTGAAGTACAAATGGCCTTGTAAGTGTATATATATATTTGTATTCGAAAATATGGACAGGATGTTCATAAAATCAGTTGTGGTATCATCCGTGGCTGAAAGAAAAAACTAGTCACTATTTTGATATCTTCAATTTAGGGTCCATTCACAATATCTATCAGATATAGTTCAATGTCAAGTGTGGCATTAGCCGGGAAAGTAGTTTTTATCATAGGATTATTTCCATGTCTATATATGAATTGTTCGACTGATGATCTATTTATTTTGTGGAAATTCATATTGAATGTGAGATAAAGAAAATAACTTTTGTCTTATTTCCACTATAACTTTTATTCCTTAGGACCTGTTTTGGCTTACCAACCATTAACAAGTAACTATAATACAGTACCTATCAACTGATATCGAACCCTCATTTGTCCATTCACTTGTCGAAAGAAAATATGATGGAAAATAGATAGATATTCTTCATTAGTTCCTTCAAAAAATACCTTTTCAGGTGTGACCACATACCATCGTAACTACGCCACTGGTTCACGAAAATTAAACTGTAAATTATCACGATGATAAACCTTGATTAGTGTACCAAGTTTCAAATGTTTTCCTCCAGAAATTTTGGAGACAAGAATTTAAAACTAATTTTTTTCGTATTTTGACACCCTGTATCTCAGAGGGGATGCATTTTAGGGGCATACCTTGATAGAAACTTTTCAGCTCAAAATGAGATGAGGAATCTGTAGTCAGAGTTTGTCAGTCTTATTATGTCTCACCCTGTATGTTCCATCTCGGGTAATTTTCACCATGTCAATTGATGAACAAATTTCGTTTCAGGTAAAAGGAAGAAATTGATTTTACAAGAGCTGAATTTGAAACGTAGTCAGTTAACTGATCGTGAACGTTTTATGTATCGTAAAGTGATGTATTGGAGTTATAGAGTGACAAAGTTACAGACTCGAATAACATCAATGAAAAAAAAAATTGAAATAGCAGAAAGGTTAGCAGCAAAACCAAATTTTCAAAATTTGTTGAATCACGTATCTGAACCAACATAAAACTTTATTCTTTCACAAATAAGAAAACAACGAGCCAAATCCAAAGGTAGACGATTCACACAAGAAGATAAAATTTTGGCATTGTCACTTGGAAAGCAAGGACGGGGATATAATCTACCATCAAAATATTGCTTTACCATCAAGAAAAAACACTCTCAAATTTGTTGAATAGGGTTCCATTAACCCTGGTATCAATGAAAACAATATTTCACACCTTACAAGAAACAGTTTCCAAGATGTCACAAAAAGAAAAAAATTCGTATTATGATGTTTTGATGAAATGGCATTAACTGGTGGTATGCGTATGATAAAAAACTGATGTGATCAAAGGAGTGCCAGATACAGGTTCTCTTAGAACCCTACATTCTGATCATGCTACGGTTTTCATGCTCAAAGCTATTCATAAACAGTGGAAGCAAACCAGTTGGTTTCACCTATAGCAGGGACCCAAAAAAAAGTGTTGTTTTGAAAAATACCATTAAAGACGTCATACTTGCATGTCAAAGAGCGGATTCAAAATTGGTTGTCCCTGTTTGTGACCAAGGAGGTTAACTCATGGGCTATCAATGCTTTGTTGAGAGAGAGAAAAGAATATTGCCTGAGAGAAGGAATAGAAGATAAACATTTTGGATTTCTATAAACAAAGAAGAAATTATTCCATTATTCGATTACCAACACCGCTAAAGGAATCAGGAATAATTTATTAACAAAGGATCTACATTTCAATTATAAGGAAAAAAAGAATAGCAAAATGGGGACATATTGAAAAATTTATTTTTTGATTCCTCAGAGCAGGTCCGCATCTGCCCCAAACTTACAGATCAGCATATTGTGAAAGGAAAAATAAGAAAAATGAAGGTATCATGTTGCACACAAGTATTCAGCCACCAGGTGGGATCCTTGATGAAGAGAATCCACAGGGAGTGAGTATACAGTTTCATTTTATCTATTATCGATACTGTAAATTTTTTTTGTTTTTTGCAGCCTTATATCAACCCCTTTCACTGCTGCTCTTGTTAGGATTATATGTTTTAATATGGCTGCTGGAAGTAGGTACTGTCAGGAACATTTGTGTTCCTTATAATAATTAATTAACAGGGCCCAAACCCTTATCTTTATTGAATGCATGCTGCATTTTATCAACAATAGTAAGCTAATGTAGTAAGTTAATGTATAATTGGACTGTCCTCTTAGCAAATATATGTCATCATTCTGTTCAAAAAAATAATTATGTAAATAACTATACAAGATTCCATATATGTTATTTTCAAACTAACATATTGACTATATTCAAATCACCCAGTAAACCCTCATTTGGGTAATGGAAAATATCTGCTTTCTGCACTTTAATTATGGTTTACATTTGTCACCTTGCACACTTTCAAGAGAAAAGTAAAAGTTATTTTTTTTTTGCAAATACAAAAAATCTAATAGGTGTCACTTCGTTCTCAATATGTTTTCTGGGAATTATAAATTCCTCAACCTGGAAAAAAATCAAAATGAATGAGGTAATCTATACAAGTAATTGTTTCAAAAAAAGTGTTTGGGATTCCCTCACAAAAGTGAGTCAACCAATTCTAGCAATTTAAATTTTATGTTACAGACATTGACAAAAAAAAATAGGCTGCCCCAGAAGCCGAAGACACAGCAGAGCTAATCTTACTGATGGATGAACTGTTTGACAGTTTGAATTCAAACAACAAGTTGGCTCCAAGTGGTAAAACCATTGAAAGGGTGTGAAGAAGGAGTCATCACATTTGGAATTTTGGAAAAATGTATTGTCATACTGAAGCAGATGAGGTTTTTTCAAGAAAGAAAAATTGTTTAGTTACAAATACCTTCATTAAGGAATTTAATATATACTCTGAGGGGGTTTTCAAGGCTGACACAGACACTTTTGTCTGAACACCAATTTAATTATTTTGATGAGAGCTTTTAATCAAGATCCCTTTGAGAATTTTTTGGGGCCATAAGGAGTCATGGAGGAGACATGTTTCACCAGATATTTTCATTTTGAAACATCTTTCAAAGCATTGTTGATAAATAATTTTCTGTCCCATCATTCTCCCAATGTAAATCGTGAAACAGATTTTTCAAAAAGCACTAAATAATTTAGGGGCATTGTTGAAAAATCATCCCCAGATGGGGTTGGTAGCAGCTCCGAGCCTCTACAGAAACTATTGATATGTCTTCAATTCCAGCCCTCGTGAACTTGAAGCGAAAAACAAGAGGGGAGAGTGTACCTTAGTGTATATATGGATATTTTGTGAAAAGACTTGTAAAACTTCTGAAATGTCCAGATTGTCAGCAAAATTTACAATTCTTTTAATGAAAATTTGGCAAATGTTGATTTTATCGAGGCAAGAAAATATACAGCAGGATCAAAACTGGTAAAACCAGGCAGTTTCTTTTATTATCTTGTGAGTCAATGTTTCCCAAATTTATATTATTTAATTCCTAGATTGTATCATGTAAAACATTAGCATTGTACTTTAGAACTATTTTGAAAAGAATGTTAATTTTCAATCCGATCAACTGTAAGAGTCACAACACTTCTGGCACAATTGCTTGTGAATTGATTGTAAGGTGTTGCCTCTATTTTTGGTGTAAACAAGTAAATAGAATAATTAGGGGCAGGGATTCAAAATTTAGTATTTTTTTGAAAAAAAGTACGACTGCAGTTGATCCAATAAAGATAATTGCACATAAAAAATATCTAAATAATTGTAAAAAGAATAAAAAAAAAATAAACAAGTTTTCTCAGACCATTTCAAATGAGTTTTTGTTACCAAACTTCTGCCCATCTGCCTTATTTTTTCAAAACATTGCCTGCCAGAAGGTTCAAAATGCATGAAAAATTAATGGATTTCTGTTTTACTCCTATTTTGAATATCAAATGTAAGGAAAATGTTGAAAAATACAATATTCAGGTACTTTCAATATTTTATAATTTTCTCCTTTGTTTTCATATTTCGTTTTAAATTTTCATATTGTTCCAAGATGTAATCTTAAACAGATGTCCAGTATATATTTTTCATGTAGTGAACTTTCTAGTGGTATTCTGATGTTTAGAATGGATACTACTATTTAAATATTGCCGCGCACTGACTTATATGCTTGTCGGAAGATGTCGCCACTGAAGCAATAATAGTTCACTGAACAGACACGGTGTGCAGCACAAACAGTGTTTCAGAGCTTATCATGGCAGTTTTCTTTCTATCTGTGTGTGTTTTGTGGTCAGTATCATACCAGCATCAGTCGTGAGAATGTGCAATGAAGAAGAATTATTGACGATAATTTCACTTCAGATAATTTGAACAAATTAAACTGAATCATTGATTCAATTTAATCTGTCGGACGACAGGTAGATCAAAATATCTTTGGTGACGTGGTGGCCGCGAAAACAAAAGAAAATTCTCAAACATAAACAGAAGCAAACGATATTTCTGTAAGACAATGAAAACAAAAAACCTATTTCTAACAGAAAAACATTTATTTCTTGAAAGGACAGAAAAAAAATATTTACAAGAAAAGATAAACCAAATTAAATATTTTGTGTAAGGAATTATTTTATCAAATGTTCGAACAAACCCACCATTTTAAACGATAGCCGAATCTATTGTACTTCCTCTGCGTTGTTAAATAGGCGGATGTTTCAAAAGGTAATAATTGTCACGATCTTGGTTTTCGCAACCACGGCTCGGCAAGCTGCGTGCGTGCGTACTGCCATGTGGTCAGTTAATGCATCGGGTGGGGTAACAGGAGGGGCGCACACCAGTGCGTCTCTCCTGTTTATGTGGTATTATCATATCATTGCGTTCCTTGTTGCTCGTGTAGATTTCTGTCTATACCCCAGATGAAATGTTTCCGATACTGTATACTAACACAAACAGAACAAAAAAACGCAGAAGAAAGTACCAAAAACTGTGTTTACAACATACCTTGTTCGTGTGGTGATAGTTATATAGGTGAAACGTCAAGACCATTGGAAGTGCGCCAAAGTGAACATCAGAGTTACATCAGAAATCGACAAATAACCGGATCGAAAATTGCAGAACATATCCTCACATCCAATGGCGATCATACGATTGAATGGAATAGGACAAAAATCTTGATGAAAGAACCACATCAAGAAAGGAGAAATTCGAAAGAATTCTTCTTTCCAATAACAACTGCTTTTCAACAAATTCTGTTGAAATGGACGATACATAGTTACTTCTACTCAGAGAGGAAGTGAGATATGGTAGAATGCTAATAAACTGATCTGAACAACACCCCATATATGAAATGAGCAATACGTCACTCTCAAACTTTTTTGGCAGATCTCAATCGACATCCGTCAGTTAAAACAGCCAAAAAGACTCTGCAAAAAAATCCAAATTATTCTAACAATTGAAGGAGATTCAGAAGATTTTGAGAACGGGGGCAGATATAGTCCCCGAAACGTCAATCAAAAACTATATAGAGAACGAAGAGTTACTGACCAATCGAATCATTTTTCTAGAGGAAATATAATTTGGTGAACGCAGTAACTTATCGGGGTGAACTAATTAGTTTGCCCTTCTACACTTGTATAGATTTTCCCGATTATATTTTCATTTTCAGACTGTGGAAGGTTACCCAAAAAACATGTCAAGAAACGTTGTTCCTCTACAAAAAACCACATTCATTCAATATTTTTAACCAGTTTAGCACCGAAAATTTTCAACTTTTTTTTTAAAGCAATTTATATTAGATCATGGTTTTGAGAAATATTGTCAATGAACAGAAATTATTGAAACGAAGTTCCTTTACGCGACTCGCGGTGGGTGTTGACTGGTAGAAATCGTCACGTAAGGAAAAATCGTTATGCCCCCTCTATGCGACTTTCTCTCTATCTCTCTTTCTATCTCTCTCTCGGTCTCTTTCTATTATTTACGAGTCTGTGTGACAAGCGTCTAGCCCTTGCTCATACGGTTCCGAAGGTGTACGAAAATCGAAATTAATTGTAATATAAACTATCATCAATTGTATCAAATTATACAGAGTGGGCCATTGAAAACGAAACAGCGGCTCTGTAGGTCGGCAGAACCAAATTATATAAAAACGCTCTGACACGTCAACTACATTTTCGAGGGGGACATCGTTCGCGATGAAATTCTCCCGAAATACATTCCGCCCCTCGGAGCTGTGACCGCCACCCCTAAATTTTTAAATGGCAACATATGGCAAGTGATACCTCATTTGAAAGGTATTTTTGTTCTCAATATCTTACAACAAAAATATATTAATGCTATCGATTCGTTTTTGAGATATAGGAACTTGAAGTTGGGAAATCACTTTTTATTCACTCAATCAATAAAAATAACATCTAACAATGCAACTGTTTAAAGATAATTATCATTGTCAAGGAATTAAATGATCTAACTGTTTACCAACAAATAACATGCAATTCCGTTTCAAATTTTTATTTCATCCTCATTTACTTGATCGAAATTTTTTCAAGGTTTTTAAGAAACGATAAAAAGTCGTTTTCTCGAATTCGACTCAAATGCGAGTACAACAAAAACATGTATGAGATAATTTTTTCCGCCAAATCGCAATTGTGGAAGTCTATCAGTGTCAAACTGATCTTTGATTGAACTACATTAGAGTGAATTACTTGACTTGACTTGACATTAGAGTGAATTATCTTTCCGCAATAATGGTGTATACGATCGCGGAAAGTGTTGAAATAATAACAATTTTTTTAAGAATGATGAGTGTGGTAACCGTACAGCTAATTTGTTCAATGAAACGCATCCAGATAAACTTGTTGCTAGAAAATTCGTTCTAGAATTATCGCAAGAATTTCGTCAAACTGGATCAGTAGCCAACAGGAAACGAGACCCAGAACGTGAATTTCCGTTGAGAAATGAAGCTGGTGAAGCTGCACTTTTAGGACGAATTCATGCAGACCCAACATTGAGCACAGGGAAATTGGCTAGTGTTACCAATATCTGTAGAACCAGTATCCGCCGAATCCTGAAACATCATAAGTTCCACCCTTACAAAATACAATTGGTACACCAATTGAATGAGGATGATTTTGATAGGCGACAGGAATTTTGTGAAATTATGACTACGAGAATAGATGCTGATGAGAATTTCCTTTTCAACATCTGCTTTTCTGATGAGTCTACATTCTTTTTGAATTCGACTGTGAATCGTCATAATTGTCGTTATTGGTCAGACGCCAATCCACATGTTTTCCACGAAGTCCATACAGAAACTCCCCAAAAACTCAATGTCTGGGCCGGTATTTTTGGGGACCGTTTGATTGGACCAGTATTTCTCGACGGTAACCCGACAGGAGAAACTTTTTTGGAATTATTGAATGAATTTGTTTATCCTCAATTAGTAGACATCATTCAAAATGACGATCGTTACCATGAAGACCACTTGATATTTCAACAACCTCCACATTATGCACAGCCTGTTAGGGCGTTTTTGGATAGAATGTTTCCTGAAAGTTGGATTGGAAGAAAAGGCTGACTGCGACTCTATAGAAGAGGGGCAGTCAGATCTCCAGACTTAACCCCACTCGCCTTTTTCCTGTGGGGTCACTTGAAAAACAAAATCTTTGCAACCGAACCAGAATCTCTGGAAGATTTACGAAGGAGAATTATTGAAGAATGCCGTCGAATAACGCCGGAAATGCTATGAAATATGAGGTCTCGTTTTGAACAGAACTTGTACTATTGTACGGAAATGGTTGTTAGACAGTTTGAACATTTAGTTCATTGACAATAATAATTATTGCAACAGTTGCTTTATCAGATATTGTTTTTATTGATTGAGTGAATAAAAAAATATTTCCCAACTTCAAGTTCCTATATCTCGAAAACGAATTTGATAGAAATAATGTATTTTTGTTGTTTGATATTAAGAAGGAAAATACCTTTCAAATGAGGTATCATTTGCCATATGTTGCCATTAAAAAATGTAGGGGTGGCGGTCACAGCTTCGAGGGATGTAATGTATTTCGGGTGAATTTCATCGCGAACGATGTCCTCCTCGAAAATGAAGTTGACGTGTCCGAACGTTTTTATATAATTCGGTTCTGCCGACCGACAGAGCCACTGTTTCGTTTTCAATGGCCCACTCTGTATGGATACATTGAATTCAATAAAAACAATGGGCCAATTTATTTCTACATTCTAAAAGCGAGCGGAGCTGCGATAGACAGAGTGCTACTCGAAAATATTTGAGCAGAACATTGTCGGAGTTTACTTCAAGTTGGAATTTTAGATCAAGCAAATATATCAAACCATTCCTTCATGTTGAACCCTGTATGATAACCATTGATTATGTCCGAAATGGAACTGGGAATTAATGCGTGGACATTGACTAATTTCAGTACTGAACATATCATGATCCAATTTGATTGGATTAATCGAACAATACTACCCACACATGAGTAAAATCTTGAATATACACTATGTATCGAACATGTTATTTTTGAAACAGTTCGGAAATATAGTCAATTCACTTTATAATACAAAACCCTTCAGAAAAACAATACAATGATTCACGAATTAAATAATTCCATGATTAGCTAGATAAATACCTAAAACTCTTAGAGAAAAACTTTTTGAATGAAAGTTGTGCAGCTCATTATGTTTTATCGAATGACTCTTGGTGTTATACCCTGTATAACATGATACGAAATAGGCAGTCCACTGAAATATAGGTAAAGCCTGTACAAAAAAAAACCACGAAAATCAAACCATTTAATACGAAACAGATGTCAAAATGTCTAGACACCAAACTATTATGAACATGTGGAATCAATAAATTACAGTACCCTTCCGTTTACAGTATAATAGTACACCCCTTTGGTCATAAACTCGTGGAAACGTAAAATATAATGACGATAATTACCCATTAACTAGAAAATACTGGAAAAAACATCATGAAAATGACATCTGGTCCCCAGACAGAGGAAGTTATGAAAAATAAAAGAGACATAATCAACTCTTTTTCCTGCACGTGCATCATCCCGATTACTATAAAACCACGAAAAAATAAAAATTATTCAGTCACCTCAATTACCTTCAGTTTTTCGGTACAAAGTGATGAAAGCCTATTGCGAATAAGAAACGGTAATAGGAAAATAACGTCACGATCTATAACGGAACTAAATCTTAATCAAAATCATTTCAATAATACGGAAAATAACGAGGCGAAAGTCGCTCGGGAAAAATATTGAAATTCTGTTGAATAAGTAGTCAACTAAAGAAATATTTTTCATACAATATTAATAATCCCTTTGAAATTCCGTTCAAAGTATCAACTGGTGACAGGCAGAGTCTAGCATTGGTAAGAAATATGATTGCAATGTTTTCTGGCCCATTTTGAAAAGCATATACATATACATTTCTGCACCATTGATTGTTTTTTGTCTACTTTGTATAGAAAAAAGTAACGAGTTATAGTAGTGAGGGAAATTATTATTGGCTAAGGAATAATTGTACAGATTTATGGGTCCCAACAGTATCGTAGTAGACAATTTATGAAAAGTGGTGAAAATTGACAATCCATTGTGAAATGGTGCATCATTAACATTTTAACAGGGAGTAAGCGAATACTACGAACATTTTGAAGCTTGTGCAATGGATAATCAATATTATTAAAAAAAAAGTACGGCTTATAATGGATGAGAATTCATTGAGAGATAGTCAACATATTGACAAAAACTATTGTAATAGGAACACATTTTATGTACTGGACAGGATACAGATTGAACTATTTTCTCTTTAAATTCAACAATATACAGAGGGAGAATTTCGTAAGCCGCTCAACGAGATTTCCTATAATAAATTTCGACAAGACCCAGTATAGGTCCTCTGAGGCTTTACTATATCATCTCTGTATAGCCATTAACGGGGCCCAAGACAATACTTTCATTTCCGTGACATTATCTTCAGTACCAGCATAATATACATAAAGACAAATGACGTTATTGTGTTTATTACCAGCTCGAATGGTTTTTTGAGGATAATATTGAAAACAGCAGAAAGTCTCCTAGGAAATGATTCAAACAGCGACCTTCATTCGTCTTCAGATCAACACCAAGTTATATGCTGAATTCAGAGTGAACTGAATAACAAGAGTCATAATTTGAGGGATGGTTTCGTGACTTCTAGATATATGAATCCCAAGTGAGTAAAATCTATGTACATACTCCGAATTTGGCTCGCTTGAAGGAAAATGATTAATGGAATCCCGGAGCCATACATTACCGAAATGGATGGAAATGGGTTGTAGTGAACACCAGAGATGTAATATTCTCAGTTTATATGCGTAGCTTCAATTCAGGAATGTTTGAGAACAAATAATCAGTATTCGAAGTATTCGAAAAGCAAGACTGGGGGTGATGCATTTCACTTCTGATCACTCATTAATTAACCAGCGTGATAAATGAATTGACGTTCTGGGAACATGATTTTGAAGAAATATATATTGTTCGTTCACGTGTCCGTTTTTGCGTGCAAATAACAAATAATTGGTTTTGGTGGTAATATGTGCGATGACCTGATAAGATCCATTGGGTGAAATTTGATTCTGCCTTTCCAAGGATTAATTGTTTCAAGCAGTCTTTCGAACCCAAGAATCCTGATGAATTTGAGTATTCTGAGAGGAACCATATGTGGTATTTTTTCCACTGCCGATGCCGTCATGACAAGCCGAATTATAAGAACCATGTGTGATCTCAGAGACAGAAATCATCAAAGAGTGGTCTCGCCAGTGGTGTTGGAAATCAACTTGACAGTACCCTCCACTAGAATAACAGAGTTTTGATACTTATCTAGAATGGAAGCAAGGAGTAGACTATGTACTTGGAAACGGTTTAATTTTTTGAACCTGTGATTGAATGACCGGAAATACTGTATTTTTTAAATATTGTTTTATATAGCTGTATTTGAAGCATTGTCAACAAGATTATCATCTTCGGACAACACAGTAAATTTATTTTTATTATAAAAAACCGTAGAAAAAGCCGCCACTTAGGCAATATCCTCACTAATTATTTATACCATGATAGAAAGAATAAACAATTTTTAACAAAAAATCGAACCGACGAAATACGGAACTGAAAAGTAAAAAATAAAATAAACCTTTTCAGTCTCAATAACTAAGCTCCTAAAGTAATGTAAGTAACTAATTTTGAGTCGGCGCCAAACAAACGTGCAAATGAATTAGGCGTAAAATGATGGCATCGAGTTGCGCGGTGACATTCTGATAATTTTTCTGAAGTAATTTAATGATCTTTGTTGTTTTTTCGATTGGCACCGACTCAAAATTAGTTACTTACTTTAGGAGCTTAGTTATTGAGACTAAGAAGGTTTATTTTATTTTTTACTTTTCAGTTCCGTATTTCGTCGGTATAATTTTTTGTTAAAAAGTTTTTATTTTCCAATTTTTTGTAGCTGAAGTCTACTAATCACTACCTACTTGTTTTTTTATTTCTTCCAAAATATTTACTTACCCACCTTACTTCAACTATTAGCAGTATAATAATATGATTATCTACTTCTACTATTTGTTGTAATATAAATAATTTTTGTTGTTCTGGTTAGTTTATTTCATTACTTTGTATATCATTCCATCCTCTCATAGAATGAAATGATTGTGACGGATGTAGGAGAACAAAAATAATGACAATAGCGATATGTCTTTGTCAACTACATATGTGTGGCAATGTTCACAAGTGGAAAATCAATTATCCCCTATTTTTCTACCCGTAAGGGTGGATAATTCCATTCAAAATTCAAATATGATTAACCATGAGGTATACCCTAGCTAATAAGGAAAGAATCATCCAAATCGAAGAACCTAGTACAAAGTTATGCCTGATAGAATCGGTTAGCGGACTAGAATTCAGAGGGTGAGTGTTCAATATCCTTCATTTTGCTACCCTTAGGGGTGGATTTCATCGTTTAAATTCGAATGGGACCAATTTCGATGTACACCCTATCCACTGAAAAAGAATTATCGGAATCGGACGTCTCAGTAAATAGTTATGCGTGGTCATACATAAAAAAATATACGCGTCGACCAGAGAACCTACTCCTTTTTGCTTTCTTCGATTAAAAATGATCACCTAGGGAGTAGTAATGTCGTATATGACACACAAAGGCTATCCTCATTATCAATATTTGAAGTTAATAAATATATGATTTAAAGGGGTTAATTTATCTACTTCTTTTCTTATTAATTTTTTTCCCCGAATATCGACATTCTCACAAAAGAATAGACTCAATGAAACTTACATATACCGTGCTTCTGTAATTGTCAACTTGTCAAAGCTCACCTCGGTAGAAACGTCATAATGCAGGTCATGGCTGACTTCATTGAGTCTTACAAAAAATTTCAATCTATTTTCCAAATCACATTGTTATGTAATTTTCTTACCGAAGTCCAAATTTTCTTAAAAAATTCGAGACTAAGAAAAAAATCCCGAAATAATTCAGATTATATGTGAGAATTGATGACAACTGTTATAATTTCATAATCCTTATTTACCTTGTTCCTCTTAGTCTATACCCAAATGAACTTGCCACCAACAACTGTCGGTCCAATAAAAGTTGTAATACAGTGCTAGTCAAAAGTCCCCTCCCCCCCTCGTATCTTTTGAACGGGTATACTTATAATAATGAAATTTGGAGGGTGAAAATAAACGGATGTAGGCTTCTCAACTGGTCATAACAGGTGACGCAATAGTCATAAATGACGTCACAAGGCCACTGTGACCAATAATTTTAAATGGGACCCTATGGCAAGTGACAGCTCGTTTGAAAGGTATTGAAAATACCTATTCAGTCATACCAATTTTGTTTGGGTTTTGGCTGATTTCGATTGATAAATTGAAGAAATACGAAAATTATAGTTTCGCATTTAATTAATAAAGATTTAAGAACCAGTTCTTATAATAAGTGTTCAAAATGTGCTCCATCTACTTCCTGGCAGTAATGCATCCTATTGCTAAACTCTTGTCGTACTCGTCCCAGTGTGTCAGCGGAAATTGCCCTACATTCTTCAACAATTCGTTGTTTCAGAATGGCAATACTGTCAGGTGCTGTAGCGTAAACCTCAGATTTCAAGTACCCCCATAGAAAAAAATCTAATGGTGTAAGGTCCGGTGACCGAGCTGGCCATTCGATCGAACCTCGTCGTCCAATCCATCTACCACGATATTCTTCATCTGGGTAACGTCTTACTGCACCGTAATAGTGTGCAGGAGCACCATCTTGTTGAAACGTTATTTCCAAGTTGTCGAATTCATCTGGATTATCTTCTAGAATTTCAAGAATTAACGCCTCAATATCATTTTGTAACATCTCCAGATACAATTCACCGGTTAAGTTAGCATTGAGAAAAGAGGCCCAACTATGTGGTTTCCCAAAATACCTGCCCAAACATTTACTTTTCTGGAAATTGAGTATGTTTTTCACGAAAGATGTGAGGATTTGTGTCACTCCAATACCTCACATTTTGAGTGTTAACATTTCCATTGAGAAAGAAAGTACTTTCGTCACTAAAACAAATTGTCTGTATGTAGCCTGGTTGTTGGTTCATTTTATTGGACATAGTTTCACAGAATTCTAGTCTTCGGTCGGGGTCATCATCTGAAAGTTGGTGCACCATTTTTAATTTGTATGGATGAAATTTGTTTTTAGCCAACACCCTATGTACTGTCCTTTGACTGACTTCACAGATAGACGCAACTTGGGCTGTGGAAGAAGTAGGGTTTACTACCATTTCTCCAATTATGTCAATTTTTTGTCATCACTAATTGTTGGTCGACCAGATCGTTTGGCATCTTGAACACTACCTGATGCTTCAAACTTCCGAAGAAGCTCCCTCAAATAAACCCTCGATATAGGGCGATCGGGGTACCTCTCATTAAACAGTCGTTCCGCTGCATGGAAATTGTTTCTACATTCACCAATTATTAAGATAGCTGCTACTTTGTCGGCTACAGTACGTACCATTTTGCCTATGTAAACACTTAAAAACGTCTCGTTAAACAATAGCTTAGGTAAATTTTCGAGGTATAAACACTTTTGACAAGTAGAGAATTCAAAAACGTCAACTTTTTGACAATTAACCAGAGGCGTACTTTAAAATCTTTATTAATTAAATGCGAAACTATAATTTTCGTATTTTTCAATTTATCAATCAAAATCAGCCGAAACCCAAACAAAATTGGTATGACTGAATAGGTATTTCAATACCTTTCAAACGAGCTGTCACTTGCCATAGGGTCCCATTTAAAATTATTGGTCACAGTGGCCTTGTGACGTCATTTATGACTATTGCGTCACCTGTTATGACCAGTTGAGAAGCCTACATCCGTTTATTTCCACCCTCCAAATTTCATTATTATAAGTATACCCGTTCAAAAGATACGAGGGGGGGAGGGGACTTTTGACTAGCACTGTATATCGAAACACCATTGCTGGACGCTTGACGTCATTACATGCATTCAATTCCATTCGGAATACGAACAATGAAAGTGCTGGCAATTGCAGCTGTGACTATATTGGGAATACTATGTGCTACGTACCTGAAAACTGTGATTGACGTTTTTGGTTGAACACTCGGCTAGGCACAGGTCGGTGAGTTCGATTTCATCGAAAATCACAGCCTGCAAATAAGAAAAGAGAATCATTCTAAAAAGTTTCGTGTACGGACATTCGATTTGGACAACTCCAGGTATAATGAGTGCATGAGGTTTCGTCAAATAGAAGAAGGAGATTGGGCACGCATTTCACAAATCAAATGATCAAACAGAGAATGTTAGAAAGTATTCGCGTATGATAATTTATACAGTGCGGTCCATACGTATGGAATAAATTCATTTTTAGCGTTATTATGTATTTGTTTTAGTAACCTGAAACAGGTTTTTTATATGTTCTGGTTCCCAGAAAGGGATATCCTGTAATTTCAGAGAACATCGGGGAACCAAGGAATAAGGTAGGAGTTGGTGTTCTTCTTAAATTTCTGGAGGTTGTATGCCTCGGGGAACACCTCCCTAGGCAATGAGTTCCAAAGCCTCGCTGTTCGTTGGATGAACGAGTCTTTGGAAAGTGATGTTCTGCAGGTCTCCAAAGTGACCACGAAGGGGTGTGATGACTGAACTTGACGGGTTAGTCTCGAAGAGACTGCCAAAGCAGGAACGATTGTTGATATTTCAGAAGAGCATCGCCCATGAAAATATCTATAAAATAGAGACAAATCGCCAACTTTTCTACGGTGTTCCAGACAAGTGAGCGAGTTTGTAAGCGAGGCATCACCGACGAGACGAATTGCCCTTTTTTGGACAGAATCCAATAGCTTCAGGATATGTTTAGGTGCCGCACTCCAAATATGGGAACAGTATTCCAGGACAGGTCGGATCTGTGCCTTATAGATCATAAGCAGCTGACTGGAGGTGAAATAGCTCTTGGCACGAAACAAAAAACCAAGTTTTTGGGATGCACTTTTGGCAATGGACCTCACGTGATTTTCCCAGGAAAGGTTATTGCTGATAGTAATACCAAGCATCGATATGGATGACTTCAGTGGTATGGTTACTCCTGACAAAGTTATGTTAGGCACAGTGAGATCGGCTTTTCTAGAGAAAAGACATGCTTGTGTTTTGTTTGCATTGAATTCTACCAAGTTATTGGATCCCCATTCGAGAATTGTTGCTAAGTCCATATTTATATTGTTAACATTTCTTCCTCGTTCATTTCTGGTTTCACGAGCTGATATAGGGGTCCTGGAAGAGAAAGCGGTATGGAGGGTACTATCATCGGCAAAGCTGTGTACGGGACATGAAGTTGCTTTCAACACGTCGTTGATGTGAAGTAAAAATAGTGTTGGTGCTAGAATGGATCCTTGCGGAACACCAGCATTTATGAGTAGAGTGTCAGATGAAACTCCATCGACCACTACATGGAGAGACCTGTTTGAGAGAAAACTAGCAAGCAGAGAACACAGCTGAGGGGGCAAGCCATAAGATGGAAGCTTGGCGAGGAGTCCCTGGTGCCAAACTCGATCGAACGCCTTGGAGATATCTAATGCCACAGCTAAAGTTTCTCCATACTTTCCAATAGATAGCTGTCAATTTGACAATTTACAGTATGAAAATATCACCCCCTTCTGGCACCTGAATTAGGAGCACCCCCTCAAAAATTTTAAATGAGAAGGGGGTCGTATGGCACCTTGTTCGAAAGAGATTTTCATTCTCTGTTCAGCAATACTAAGTTTTTCAAATTTGGTGGAATCATAAATGAGAAAATTAGTTTTGAAAATGTAAAATTCTGATACGTTACGTAGAATGAAGAAAATAATGTCACATAATGTTCAGGAAGTATTTTTCAATTAAATTAAATGTTCAAAATGACCACCAATCACTTCTTGGCAATAAGCAAGTCAATCTTGGATTTCTAACGATGTGTGGACAGAGAGGTAATCTCCGAAATGACTTTATTTTATACAAAATACTGGATTTCTTATTGTATTCAACCTGATCAGTTTAGAATGTAATTAATGTGACTGGATCATGTTTTTTTTTTATATATTGCACACGCATGAGAAACTTTTCAAAAAATTATCAGTATAATACCATGTCAGGTGACCACGTGACGTCGAATGGTCAATTCTTGGTCGATATTTGGGTCGGAAAAATAATCGTGTACATTATTTCATCTACGAATGAAAGGTTTTTGGGGGTATGAAATAGGTAATAAGTACTTAACCTACAAAGAAAGTTACGAACGCCAATGTATGCAGGTGCATTTGTCATGAAGTTGAGATAATGTGAAAATACCGCTAATTTTGAACTAAGCCAATCTCACATTATTTCAAAACTAACCAATGACTATTCACATTTCCCAATAGCCAATCAGACTTTGGGTCTCAAAACGAGCGCATGCGCCTTGAAAAAATAATCTAAATGAAAAGACCTATTGAAAAATATTCGTGTGTGTATTTGATTTAACTATGGATCATTTATCCGAAACTCTTAGAATAGACATTTTAATTATGATTGGATGCGGTAATAAAACAAGAACTCGAAAGGAAGTGAAAGTGAAATGTTCAATGAGAATACCATGGTTAACACGTCTCACAGTCTACAGTTAACAAAACACTTTTTAACAAAAAATTAAACCGACGAAAAAATCAACTGAAAAGCAAAAAATAAAATAAACCTTCTTAGTCTAAATGATAATTGAGCTCCTACACTAATGTAAGTAACTGATTTTGAGTCGGCGCCAAACAAACAATTATCGAAGATCATTATCTATGAAAGAAGTCATCAAAACGCAGCCGTGCATCTCGCTGCCATCATTTTACGCTTCACCCAATTCAATTGCTAGTTTGTTGGCGCCGACTCAAAATCAGTTACTTTACACTACATTAGTTTAGGAGCTCAATTATCATTTAGACTAAGAAGGTATTTATTTTGCTTTTCAGTTGATTTCCTCGTTTAATTTGTTAAAGTTTTATTTATTTTCAGTTCCGTATTTCGTCGGTTTAATTTTTTTGTTAAAAAGTTTTTATTTTTCAATTTTTTGTGGCTAAAATCTACCAATTACTACCTACATGTTTTTTGATTACTTCCAAAATACTTACTTACCACCTTACTTCAACTATTACCAGTTAAATAATATGATTATCTACTTTTACTATTTGTTGTAATATAAATTATTTTCGTTGTTCTGGTAAGTTTATTTCATTATTTGTATATCATTCCATCCTCTCATGAAATATACTGATTTTGACGGATGTGGAACAAGAATAATGTCAGTAGCGATCTGTCATTGTCAACTACGTATGTGTGTGCCAATGTTAACTAGTGAAAAATCAATTATCCCCTACTTTTCCACCCGTAAGGGTGGCTAATTCCTCTCGAAATCCAAATAGAAGGTATACCCTATCTATTAAAAACAGAATCATCCAAATCGAAGAACCCAGTACAAAGTTATGCCTGATAGAATCGGTTAACGGACCAGAATTCAGAGGGTGAGTGATCAATATCCTTCATTTCGCTACCCTTAGGGGTGGATTTCATCTTTTAAATTCAAATGGGACCAAATTCGAAGTACACCCTATCCACTGTAAAAAGAATTATCGGAATCGGACACCTCAGTAAAAAGTTATGCGTGATCATACATAAAAAAATATGATATACGGGTCGAATAGAGAACCTCCTCCTTTTTGGTTTCGTCGGTTAAAAATAGAAGCAAAATTTCGTGAAACTGGACATGTAAAACTATTCAGAAACCAGGTCGAAATGTTAATTGGATGAGGAAAAAAAGTTAGATGTACTGTTAGCGATTGAGGAAAATTCGCATATGACAAGTAGACAACTTGCCGCCGACAATGATGTAAGTAAATCATCGATATTGAGAGCTTTACATACAGAAAAATACCATCCTCATAAAGTTCAGTTGGTTCAGGAGTTAAATGAGGATGATCCTGATAGAAGCCAACAATTCTGTGAACTGATGATGGACAGAATGGAAGCAGATTTGCAGTTCATAAACAAAATTGTTTTTCTGATGAATAGGCAAAACTGTAGATACTGGAGCAGATAAAATCCTCATTGGATCTGTGAGGCTCACACACAATATTCCTAAAAAAGTGAACGTTTGGGCTGGTATCATTAACAACGAAATTATTGGCCCTTATTTATTTGAAGGCACAGTTAATGGTGAGGTTTATCTAGATTATTTTGATGAACTTTTTATAGCCTACATTAAAAATACTTTTTCCTGATGCTAATGATCCAAATGCAATAGATAGATCAATTTGGTACCAACAAGACGGAGCTCCACCGCATTACAAACGTATTGTTGGAGATTATTTGAACGACTTTTTCCCAATAGGTGGATTGGAAGACATGGAACGATTGAATGGCCGTCTAGATCCCCCGATTTGACTTCTCTCGATTACTTTTTATGGGGTTATTTGAAATCAAAAGGATATTTCAATAGACCAGACAATATTACAGATTTAAAAGTTAGGACAACGGAAGAAATTAACAACATAACCCCTGAGGTCCTACAAAATGTTGTACGAGAATTCCATGATCGACTTGCTTATTGTCAAGAAGTGAATGGTGGTCATTTTGAACATTAATTTGATGTAACATTCTTTGAAAAATACTTTCTGAACATTATGTGTATTATTTCCTTCATTCTACGTAAAGAATAAAAAAATTACATTTTCAAACTAAATTTTCTCAGTTATGATTGCACCATATTTGAAAAACTTGATATTACTGAACAGAGAATAGAAATGCCTTTCGAACAAGGTGTCACATGAACCCCCTTCTCATTTAATTTTTTTTAGAGGGTGCTCATAATTCAGAGGGGGTGAAAGAAGGGGGTAATATTTTCATACTGTAAATTGTCAAATTGACAACAGAAATCGACGTGTTTCAGGTTTTTTTAAACAAATACATAATAACGCAAAAAATTAATTTATTCCATACCTATTTCCCATTCTCTGCAACTTCGTAGAAAAATCCACTGAGGAAGTTCAAATAACTTCTCCATGTTCAGTTTGACACCATAATTAAAACATAGGAGCATTGAAAACAACTTATCTTTTCCTTGAAATATGTCGAGTGTATAGAGTTTCTCGTTCTCAAATATTTCATTTCCTGTTCATGTCCTGTGGGAATATCTGGCTCTTTGAATGACATTTGTACATGACAGCATATTGGGAAATGAGAAGGGTGAAATTATATCGCCTAGGGAAAGTCAACCTGCTCACGTTTCAATGAGATGTAGACGACCTCAAATACAAAGCCCTGAAATGCAGAGCATTAATCTTGTTTCCAATATTAGGATAGTATAATTCCATCATCAAAGAAATGTTTTTCTTGAACAGGTACTTTCACTTTTCTACACTGGTAATAGAGATTCAGAAATTTATTCATTGTAGTTTATTCTTACTACGTACAGTCGAGGTTTGTAAAAAACCACTAAAGGATATTTTCCTTGAGATTGCAGTCAATAGGAAATGGCCCGGTTGAAAATGAACTCTTTGTTAAATTGTCGAGCATTCGAAAAAAATATTTTTAATTTTCAAGACTACTAGGAAAAGCAGGGTCCAATTGTGTAAAATTCGAAAATCTTAGGATTGCCAAAAAAATACACGGTTTGCAGTCATTCCAATAAAACTAAAACTCCGTTAACAACTTAATTTTGACAATGTCTACATAGTACCGACAGGAAGGAATATATCGGGACGCATTAAAAAGTTATTGTATTCTTGGTAAAAACATTGTGCACTTGCAGAGCACACATTAAAATTAAAACACTTCGGTAATTTCAATAACCAAACAATTTTGGCCATAAAAAATAATTTTTCAGAAAGACATTTTCTTGAAATTGTTCAAATGACTAATGAACTGAACTGTATGAACTAACGATCCGATATTGCAAATTTAAGCTTGATTACAACTATTTACTCAAGTTTGACAAAAGAAAGTGCACAGAAGACCCTGTTAAATTCCCAAATTCAAAATCAAGCTCTATAAATCACAATGTTAGGGGGGATCAAATGGGTGGTTTCCTCCCATTGGCTGACTTAATTGGTGACCGACTTTTGACAGTTTTATGCTCCCTCTCAGTGCTCCATGGAGGGTTGAACTGATTTGTGTTGAACTCTAAAAGCGAACACAGATTTCCCGTATTATGTCCATGATTTTATGTTTGTTAGTTTCTATCTATGCAATTTTAATTTTGTTCGTACAATTTATGTCTGTGTAAAATATTTGAATATGAAGGGTTCCGTGATTATATACAAGCTACCTCTTTTTTACAATTGGACATTGTTTTTTCCAGATGTCTTAAAATGACTATTTCCCTCATAATATTTCAACCAATGATCTGTCAGCATTCATAAAATTTTGACCAATACTGTCAAAATGACAGCGGCAAAATTTACAAATCATCCCTTGGTCTCTTTTCGACAATATCTCTTATAAACATACTTCCTTAATTGATTTTCGTGGTTAAGACAAAAGAACTCTGGACATATGTTTGTCATCTGACGTAAATTTTTGAAAGTGTCATAATGAGTCGTTTTGTTTAGTACATGTTTATTCGAACAAATTCAGACTATATTTATAATGAAGCCCAAAAATACAGTGACTTCCAAAACTCAAATTGGAGACGATTTAGCTTATTTGGGAAATAGTCAATTAATATATCTCGGTCTATTATTTTTCAGGAAGAATTTGATCTAAAGATTGTTGCTTGTAAGTAACTTCCCTCGACAAATCGAATAACAAAATCTCTTCGCCTTCTACTCGAGATTTTGATCATGCAATTTGCCTCGGGATATCACTCAAACAACAATCATTCGATCAAAAGTTTTTCCGGCAAAATTTTCCCTTGATATATTGTAACTTACTATTTCCTCATACTATTTCAACCAATACTGTTAAAATGACAGCGGGAAAATTTGCAAATCATCCCTTGGGGTTTTTTCGACAATATTCGACAATATCTCTTATGAACATACCGTAATAGATTTTCGTGGTTAAGACAAAAGAACTTTGGACATATGTTTGTCATCTGACGTTAAATTTTTGCCAAAGTACTTATTATATAACTAATGAAAAATGTTGAAAAGGGAAACATTCTCAATCGAATATTGATAGAAAGATTTTTCTGTGAATTGAAAAATCCATGACAGGTTTTGATGTCAGAAAACACTAATTTCAAAGTGTCTCTCCAAAAGAAATGATTCTAACTTTTTCCATCTTTGCAAAGTGAGATTGCTTCTTGAAAATGTGTTTTCCATTTCTTCCGGTCTTCCTGATGATCGTGGAAGCGTGAAATAGATTTTCGTCGACAAAAATGTATTGAAGACCTAGTGAATGCGATGTCTCTCCTGCGTCAATGTTACGAATGATTTCTGGTGAGTACTCTCTTTTGGAAAACATTCTTCTTTGCCTCATTCATCTTATGAGTTCTTAATTAAGACTGGAATAGAAAATCAAATAACTATCTGAATAAAAATGCAAATTTTCAATTTCAGATTTTTTCTTTTGAGTTGGGGCTTTTTCAGAATATCTATCAGATGTAGTTCAATGTCCAGCGTGGCTTTAGCCGGGGAAGTAGTTGTTTTCTGTTAGACATTCACAAAAAATAACTTCATTTTAATCGTGGATTTTTCAATTCACAAAAATCTTTCTATCAATATTCGATTGAGAATGTTTCCCTTTTCAACATGAATACCCCACAAGAGGTTATCTTGACGATGGACGATAGTGACTAAAGTTTATCTTTCAGTCGCAGATGATTCCACATCTGATTTTATGAACATCCTGTTTATATTTTCAACAAATCAATCTATCATACCCATGACAGGTTTTAATGTCAGAAAACACTAATTTCAAAGTGTCTCTCCAAAAGAAATGATTCTAACTTTTTCCATCTTTGCAAAGTGAGATTGCTTCTTGAAAATGTGTTTTCCATTTCTTCCGGTCTTCCTGATGATCGTGGAAGCGTGAAATAGATTTTCGTCGACAAAAATGTATTGAAGACCTAGTGAATGCGATGTCTCTCCTGCGTCAATGTTACGAATGATTTCTGGTGAGTACTCTCTTTTGGAAAACATTCTTCTTTACCTCATTCATCTTATGAGTTCTTAATTAAGACTGGAATAGAAAATCAAATAACTATCTGAATGAAAATGCAAATTTTCAATTTCAGATTTTTTCTTTTGAGTTAGGGCTTTTTCAGAATATCTATCAGATGTAGTTCAATGTCCAGCGTGGCTTTAGCCGGGAAAGTAGTTGTTTTCTGTTAGACATTCACAAAAAATAACTTCATTTTAATCGTGGATTTTTCAATTCACAGAAAAATCTTTCTATCAATATTCGATTGAGAATGTTTCCCTTTTCAACATGAATACCCCACAAGAGGTTATCTTGACGATGGAAGATAGTGACTAAAGTTTATCTTTCAGTCGCAGATGATTCCACATCTGATTTTATGAACATCCTGTTTATATTTTCAACAAATTAATGAAAAATATTCCCATTTTCTGCAAACTTCATGCCGGATACGATATAACTATTTTTTTCTGAGTCTGAATTATCAAAATATATAAAAAATAAATTTCAAATGCAACTTCCTATTTTATCAGTTACATTCAACTGATAAAATAGGAACCATGTACAGTATATTTTATATGTATAGATGTGTGTATCGTATGCTGTTCTAGTTGGGGTATGTAAACATCATTCTGCTGTCAACCATGATTAAGCTTCCCAACCAAACATTTTTCTATGAAGCTTATTAAATTCCATACCTTTTTTTCCTCACTTGTTCATATGACTCCATAAGTGTACCGTTAATGTCTTGTCGCGTTCATTATTTTATCTGTATTTTATATTTATTATAGGCCCTGAAGAAGTTTATACTTAATAAACGAAACGTTGGCTGAGAATAATTAGAGAAGAGAATAATTTTATTGGTCTTAATCCGACAACCTCTCCACCACCTAATATATATATAAAAGATTTAAGTACTATATTATATATATATATATTATATTTTATATAATACATATTTAATATACATTATTAATTATTTAATTTTAATTAATCAGTAAATTATTAAAAAAAATTAAAAATTAATTTCCAATAATTTGTCTCGGTTTTTGTACATGATCTATAGTGGGATTTTCATCATCAACTTCCATTTGATTATTGTCATGTTCAATCACGATGTCACCAATTATTTGTAATGGTGAACCTCTACAATTAATAAGTATTTTATTATTTGCGTATTGATAAAATTTTATGTTATCCTATTTTAAAAATTTCCTGAAATAAATTGTAGAAACGCGAGGCCAAAAACGGAAGAGTAACAAGGAGAAAGGGAGAGAGAGAGAGAGACAAGAAAAGGACAGAGAATCAAACGCGCCCCAATGTCGAGAGTAGAATGCCGCGTATTAGTAGAGGGAGAAAATAGACAAGGAAAAAATAACGCTGCATATGAGATACGCCCGATCACACTTTTCGTAACGCTCTCGTCACGCATTCACCAGTTCACTCCCCAAGTTAAGCGTGCGTGAAGAAGTTTTACTTAAAAAAAGGTTTTATTGTGAAGAGCAGTGCCTTATTGCCGCCAATGTTTATTAGTCTAAGAGCTAGCAACATTTTCGAGAGAGAATTTCAGGTAGGCCAGTTTTTAGATATGCTATCTCTCTCACTCTCCCGGACGTCATACGGGCTACCTGGCTGGCGGCAGTGGTTGCGTTCATCAGTGCGCATCGTATTTGTACAGGTAAAATATCAATTTTTCAAATAATTTTAAGAAGGTTCCTTTTTGTTTTATTATTTTTATTGAACTTTTTGACACATGAATCTATCATTGCCAGATATTTTTATTGTTGTTTAAACTGTGCCAGACGCTAATTTTGAATGGAAAAAAAAATTTTTTCAAAATATTTTAGTATGGCTGAAATTTTTATATGATGTTATTTAAGTATCTAAAAAGCCAAAATTAATTTTCCAAACAATAATTCAATTGCTAAACCTTCAGCCATGTTGGAAAGGTAAACTTCGACCTTTCAAACTGTTAGAGTAATCAGAACAGTATCAGTCAGCCTGTCAAAATATTATAACAGATGATGAAGAATTGCTGGATGAGACATTTAAGATCTTAGAAAAATTAATTTGTCATATTTACGGAGCTCGTGATTCTTGGAACGTCAAAGACGTTCGGTTCCATCTGTTTTTAAACACTTACCGGTCTGAAAAATCAGACGATAATTGTGAGAAAAAGTTCTGTAATTTTGACCCATCAAGCCTACCACCATGTTAAGCTGAATTGTATCAGTTCGTTACGTCACAAAGTTTTGGAGAAATGCTCATTTAAAACACCCAACATCTCTATCACCTCAAGCTTCCGGCTGGACCATAAACGACGATAAATATGATTTTATCTGGTTCGTTGGAGAGCAATTACCATCATTAGTTGCCGACATTATTATTAAAGGTAAAAATTGAAAATGAAATACTTATAAATTTCTTCGCCGAAAGATTATAAAATATTTCATTCTATTACAGATAATAACTCATTACGAAACGATAACACTTCGAAAGACGACGATGATGACAATAAAATGACAGCAGTGATGAAGATGATGATTATCAAGATGCCTCCGTTTTTTGTGATACAATTATGGATTAAAAAATCTAACCTTAATTTTCACGTAACCATCCAAATTTTTGTTTATTTTCTTACTTGAGGTTGATCGTTATCTTAATTTTGTACAACAATAAATTATTAGTTTGATACCGTATTAATCCACAAATTAATTCAATGGTTTTTAGTCCTTTCTCTGAAATTTATTTGACAACTATTCACCACTACCACATCACTTTCAGATCGGTCTGGCTGAAGGTTTAACAATTGAATTATTGTTTGGCAAATTAATTTTGGCTTTTTAGATACTTAAATAACATCATATAAAAATTTCAGTCATACTAAAATATTTTGAAAAAAATTTGTTTTTTCGTTTAAAATTAGCGTCTGGTACAGTTTAAACAACAATAAAAATATCTGGCAATAATAGATTCATGTGTCAAAAATTTCAATTAAAATAATAAAACAAAAAGGAACCTTCTTAAAATTATTTGAAAAATTGATATTTTACCTGTATAGGTACGATGCGCACTGATGAACGCAACCACTACTGCCAGCCAGGTAGCCCGTATGACGTCCGGGAGAGTGAGAGAGATAGCATATTTGAAAACTGGCCTACCTGAAATTCTTGTTTTCCCGACGTTGCTAGCTCTCGTACTATATCAATTCATTCGATTTCTGCTAGGAGATAAGACCAGGAAAGTTTGCGATATTTTCCTTATTTATCTTATCTGTTAATCACTTTTTCCACTTGTCTTATGAATGGGAATATAAATCGAAAGAACAACCTATAGATGAAGTTGCAACTGTAGATTATCCTCCATAATCAGGTTTCAGGTTTCATAAAGATATAATTGATTTGGTTTTGTTACATTTTTTCTGATAACTTTTCTTCGTGATATTAATTGATATATAAGTCAAGCAAACTTTGACGGAATTCACACGAGACGCTGAATTTGAATACTCCTTTGTCATAGAGAGAATGAAGTGGAGACTTGAGAATGTTTGCTTTACGCATAACTTTCACAATAAATTTACCATATCAAGCGGAAACTCCATCGACAATAGTCTTTGTGTTTGGATGATTCGATACAAGAAACTTTGCCTATATTGCTGAACTCATAGTAAGCCTATCATCCTTGCGGTTAACAGTTAGTGTGAGAATCGTAACTCAAAGCAATCTCGATTTATGTTTGCATTAACTTGGAGGATGTGAGGGAAATTGCCGTATCTTTGTCTGGAAATCGTGACCCTTGATATTTGAACATTAATATCCAAGCAGCAGAACTATATCATCCACATATTCCCCTAGTTAAGCAAACCGTATTCTGCACAGTTCGGTCGATAAAATTAGGGTGCCTGCCAGAGTGTTTAACAAGTCCCATCAACGAAAAATTTCGATTGTAATACAAAAAATATATAGCAAATAACGTGCATCAGTCACTGAAGTGTGTATATCAGCTGTACGCCATTATATCACTTGTCGTGACTGTTTCATCATCAATTCCCAGTTCATTTGAAATGAAATAATTATCAAAAAACTTTAATTCAAATGCGTTCAAAGTAAAAAATAATTGCTATGGATGTGTTACGTAGGTTATTCCATGACTTATAGATTCAGAAACTTCTCGCTTTTGTATTCGACAAGCTTTTGAATCTATAACTCACGGAATAACCTACGTCACACATCCAAAGCAATTAGTTTTTAATTTTTAGCGCACTTGAATGAAAGCTTGTTTTTAAAAGTGTTTTTTATTAATTATTTTATTTTGTGATTCTTAGTAACTACGCCTTAATCTATGCATTTTTAGAGTAAACTAAAAAACACTTCACTACGATTTTCACAAAAGCTTGTTATAAAATAACTAATAAAAATACATGTTAAAGACGAGCTTTTATTGAAGCCGTGTACTAAAACGCTGACAATGCTTTAATTATTTTGTTGAATTATTTGGTTTCAAAAAGCTTGTCGCGCGAAGTGTTCATAAAAGTAGGTACCAATTAATTTGATTGGGCAGGGATTGGTTGGTAAGTAAAAACTAGGCATGACAGATCAGCAGCTTTGCCAGGTAGTTTTTTCAAAATTTCCGCACACGCCTCTACCGGTGAATTTGAAAGCTATCCACCATCGAAATGATGTTTGTCAGATTCTACTACTACTGTTTTCTGATTGGCTGGTGAATAAATATGTTACTTAGCCACCAATCAGAGCAAAGTAATTTGAACATTCTGGTCCCTCTTAGGCAGCTTGCAAATCAGCCGATAGAGGCACAAGGCAAGTCTTTACGTCACAAGATCCACATAGAAATCATTAAGCAAATTGTGAATCATCAATGAAATACATTATTATCAAAGTAATAATCAAATATGATGTCCAAAAACTGTAATTATTTATAATCGGAATCGAAAAACAAATAACGATTATTGAAGTATCCTCACATCCATATCAAAATTGTCAAATGTCATTTTGCTGAAGTTTGTTCTTACCACCAAATACCAAACTGTTCCGCGCGTATGCTGAACAGTTGCAGCTGCAAATTTTTTGGATGATACAAATAATAAAGGCAATCTAAAGGTGTGATTTGGTGTCCTCTTGCTCATAGAAAAGGAAGGAAGCTTCTCCACTTATAAGGGATTTCAGTTCTTTGTTTGGAATAAGGATATAATTTTCCAATGCATATCTCAAATAGTGTGATGGAACAGTTCTTTCAATAATTCAGCCTCATTAAAATAAATCAATGAATACCCTACAAACCCATAAAATGGTCTCCAAAATTATTTCAACATATTACATAATGTATAACACAACACACATTTTTGGTACCCCAATTACAAATTTTTCATTATTTCGGGTTGCTGTAGCCACGTCTTACTTTATTCTTATTGGTCTGTGGATAAGTAAGCAAATATGTCAGCAAATATGTCTCAATATTGGTCAAGAAAACACAGCTATATCCGAGGTAAACCTGGCAACATCGTGAAAATAAGTTCCTCTTTGCATGAATTGAAGCAATGATGTGACATTAAACTACACACCACCCTTTCTTGCAATCGAGACAATCTATGAAAAGTTACGGTTAACAATGACATCTAATCTTTGACAATGATGTGGTTTCATTGTCAAAAATATTGGACAACGGTTTTACGTGCGATTTCACTGTGTGTGTGACGTTTTGGTAAAAGAAATGCCAGAATATTTTCGATAGCCGTAAATAACAGATCTATTGATTTGCCCTTTTACACTTGTATAGATTTTTGTATTTTCGTATTGAAGAAGGTAAAAAATCCAGACAACTCAAAAAATCAATACTCCTCCACAAAAAATTACTTCTCATCCATCATATTGACAAATCATATAATAACATTTTTCCATTGGAAGTCTCCTGATGACTGGGAATATGTTTTTTATATAGGGTAAAAAAATTAATCGGAAATTTATATAGAAAGAAAACACAGAATTGGCTACACAGATGATTTTCTGATATTCAATCATTCGATACATCATTAATCAAATATTATCCTACTCTTATTCTCAAAAATTACCACTTACTGATTTGTTGAAAATATGAAATCTGCGACTGAAAGATAAACTTAGTCACTATCTTCCATCGTCAAATAACCTCTGTGGGTATTCATGTTGAAAGGGAAATTCTCAATTGAATATTGAATAGAAAGATTTTTCTGTGAATTGAAAAATCCACGATAAAAATGAAGTTATTTTTTGTGAATGTCTAACAGAAAACAACTACCACGCTGGACATTGAACTATATCTGATAGATATTCTGAAGAAACCCTGACTCAAAAGAAAAAATTTGAAATTGGAAATTTGCATTTTCATTCAGATAGTTATTGATTTTCTATTCATTCTTAATCTTTCTATTCAATATTCAATTGAGAATGTTTCTCTTTACCACTTACGTTTCTAACAAATTAAAAATCGTGGGAATTAGTTCATTAACATGGAGGGATACGTTGTTGAATATTGACGTTTTCGCTGGAAAAATAGTTCATTCCTTTGAAAGGTTGTAAAAAGTTGCTTTACTTTGTATCGCCACGAAATACACTCGCCCAAGCTTTTAAACTGATTGTTCTAGCTTTAATGAATTTGGTTCGGAAAAAATAACTCCTGTTGCGTGTGATCGTAAATTTGTGTGGTATCGATTGTAGAAAACAGAGGATTAGTGGAAAAGGGAAATATAGACTACCATGATTTTTTCGCTCCACGAAAGAATACATGAAATGCGAACCATAAGCACTGCTGCTCTTTTTTGTTATACTACACAGGCGAATAACATATCATGAAAAGATCACCTTCAGCTCGTGTGAAAAAGAATCTCCTTTGATTGAATATGTGATTTCATGACTTCCAAAGATGTTTTTCAGGCCATTGCACCTGCTGTTTTAGTTTTTAACATCGAGTGTAGACTCATGAAATATTTTCTGTCCTGGGAAGAGTCGGGCTCTTTCGCCAAAATATGAAAATAAACTCATGAAGTTTTTGGACAACATGCTTTTATGGAAAATTATCGGTAATTTTGATGCACTTGTGTAATTACTTCCGACAATTCACGTTTCTATTGGCATGTCACATGTTTACAGGATTATTATCTTCATTAATTAGATATTTAGTGAAAAATGAATGCACCTACCAATTAAAATCCAAATACACGGTGAAAGTTAATTTAACTGCTCGAATTAATTTTTCAAATGAATTTTTTCAGGGGAAGTCCAACGCCTTGTATAGTCTACTCGGGCATTGCTGCAACAATTCCGCGATAACCAAGAGTGAATGTTTAGGCTTTCATCAAGTTTTCCTGGAAGAAATCTACTATACCTACTACAACCAATCAACAAATGGAATTCGATCAATCCGCTACAACTGTTTCGCACACATCCATTAAAGAAACGCAGACGTTCAATCATCACGCTCCAAGTGGCGTTGCGAGCTTCACAAGTGAAGTTTGATCAATCATAATTGATTTTCCGTGCGGAACGGGAAACTAATCGGACTGAGATGATTGATGCGGATGTGGATGCACCAGCTCACCTTTGACTCCAAAAAGTGATCGATAAGAGACTGTTTTGTGGAGCTGTTCATTTAATATTGCTCCGAGTACCCCTAACAGGATTTTTTCCGGATGAGAACGATCGACATAATGGTAGATTGAGAACGAACAATTTATTCTTGCAAAGGAAAATCAGATCAGTGAGTTATATTATTTCAGTGCATTCGTATGTATGTTGGATTTGGAGGAATGGCTGGCTTGCCATTTCTGTAAAAAATGAAATTTGCGAAATGAAAACTCTTTTGGAAGTTTTCAAATACAATTCAAAACAAGAAATCTAAGGCCATACCGCGAATTCATAGCCTGAGGAGAATTTTGGCAGATCTTCAGTGGCAGGCAGAGCTACGTTTCACTCGTGAACAAGCCCTAGTAAACGAAGGGTGGGCCGTATTGTATCAGAATGAACAATGTCAAAACATAACACGGTCAGAAAGTAACAACGTCAAAACATTACAGAAGCAGAATCGGAAAACGTCAGAAACGCATTTCATCAGAATTAACAACAGCAGAAAGAACTACATCAGAATGAATTTGTATCAGAACTGGACATCATCAGAAACTAACATTGTCAGAAACGGACATTATCAGAACGTACTTTTATCAGAACTGAACTTTATCAGAATTATCACAATCAGAACTGGACATAATCAGAATCGAACATTGTCAGAACCGGACATTATCAGAACGAACTTCTGTCAGAACTGAACTTCATCAGAATTAACACAATCAGAACCGGATATCATCAGAATCGAACATTGTCAAAACCGGACTTTTTCAGAACCATACATTATCAGAACCGCACATTATCAGAACAGTACATTATCAGAAACGGACAATACCAGAATGGAGCCGCATTGTCATTCGTAATTCAAACGACAAACATTAGTTACACTACTTCATCATAGATGGTGTTATTTCTTCAATAAATCAGAAAACGATTCATCATAACTAATGCTACTTTCAGACTAGGCGGAACGCGGATCGCGGAAATTTAAAATTTTAATTTTAGGCCAAACGTTGGAATTCAATCTCAAGGTCATTCCGGCGTAAATTGTTAAATTTCAGTCAACTTTTTCTGGCGGAAGCATAAACAAGAGACAAGAGTTATATATGGCGGAAGTATTCAGCAAACCTTAAAGTAAACGGCAAGGTAACGTATAGTTATTTGTAAACGAGTTGAAGCTGTTATTGATTCTCTGAAAGTTGTATTCTTTTTATTGGTAATACATAATAGTTCCTCGAATATTTGAGGCGACATACGCATATAATTGAAAAATTTATCAGAGTCATGGAGCCTCATTTCCTCGAATAAATTATTGCTTTCTCCTTGCTTCATTCTCATGTCATCAGTAAAAATCTCTCGAACCCAAAATCTTCTCTTATTCCTCAATGTTTTTTTCAGCAGGTATAATTTGTAGATCAACAATTTTTTTGATGTATTTCTCTAGCTCTTTGAAACCTGTTTTTTATTTTGACTAATTTGAGGCATATAGCTCCAATGACTAATTTCAATTTATTAGACTTCATCATGGATGGAGATCGGTATTTAATTAATAGGCCTTTTCATTTAGATGATTTTTTAAGGCGCATGCGCTCGTTTTGGGACCCAAAGTCTGATTGGCTATTGGGAAAGTGAATAGCCATCGGTTAGTTTTGGAATAACAATGTGAGATTGGCTTTGTTCAAAATTAGCGGTATTTTCACATTATGTCAACAGTCAACTTCATGACAAATGCACCTGCATACATTGGCGTTCGTAACTTTCTTTGTAGGTTAAGTACTTATTACACCTATTTTATACCACCAAAAACCTTTCATTCGTAGATAAAATAATGTACACGAATATTTTCCAATGGTGAGTTTTCTTCTCCATGTAAATTCAAGTCAACTATCCATAGGAAAACTCGGAAAATTTTTATTTCCTTAAGAAAAAAAAATCGCCGTCAATGCCGTTGGGTCTGACAGGTAAACAAAGTTAGTCATTTGTCATCTAAATTAAAAAGCCTATTAGAGATTAAATTTTCAAACATTTGACGGAAGTTAGCGCCAAACATCTGATTTCGCGGTTCCGCATAGTGGGAAAGCATTTTTATTTATAGCGGCCCTAGTCTGAAAGTAGCCTCAGATGTCTAAAAACCTTGGTGAATGAACTGATTCGATATTGTTTAGATTTTCGAGGGGACACCACTTGTTACTCCAACAGAGCTTCTCTCTCTGTGGTAGATGGCGCCGTCCAAAAATGCTTGTCTATATTCTCGCTTAATGTCAGAACTTAATTTCTGACATCTGCAGCATCTTATATAAAATTATTTCCAGTGTTTTGTCGGTATCTATGCGTTTTCCATCTCTTTGTTCTTTAAAAAATCACTCGTTCATCAGTGCGTGAGGAATTGTTTATTTTCAGGTAGTGTAGTGTGTAAGGATACTTTTTGTAGAATGGGCCTCATTTGTATTTTGTGTGGACAGTATAGAGCCGCAGATTCGAATTTTCACCTGTATTCTGTACCAAAGGCAAGTACAAATCTTGACGAATTGATTAATAATGATATTTCCATAGTTCATCATATTGTATGCATTGAATTTTCATATTTTCTGCAATTTGATGACAATTTCATTTCCAATTCTCCGTCTGTCAAAATGTAGTTAACCTCAAATTCAAATGGTACAAAATACGAACAATAACATGACAGTGCTTTCTTTGTGCAATGTTCGGGGGCTTCCAATTCTAGCTTCGCTATTGGTGAAGTTTGACAGATGTCTCTTTCCAACCAATAGCAAAACTAGAATTAGAACCCCTGAACAGTTCGCCTCAAAAAGAAATCTGAGAATATAAATATACCCTGTTATTGAATCGAAACTAAAACGGAAATTGGCGCCATCTGAAACGCTATTAATCTCTATTGTCAAGTAGGCCAAGTGTCGCCAAGTCGACTCAAACTTCTACAGGTATAAGTGCAAGCACCAGGGTTTTTAGACATCTTAATCATAACTGTGGTACAGGGAATCATTGTCAAATCACATATGATATTTCCTTATACCATCATTTAATATTTAAAAACTGTTGGATTTAAAATTCAATCACTGCTAGACATTTATACCATGACAACTACTGTTGGATTACAGATAAATGAAAATCAGTCGTAATCACCCAAAACAAGTCATCATTGCGTCGGACTGATCCTTTAAAGCGACTTTTTTCGGTCAGATACATAGTGAAGGTGCGTTAGAGTGAACAGTAAAAGTTTGTGCTGAACATATGTGTAAATATATTGTTTGTTTCAGAATCGAGACGATGCAGTGTTGCAAAAAAGGAACCTAGCAAAAAATTAAGCAACGAATATACATCATTCAAAATTCTCACGACTGAAAAGAAAGTATACAACCCTTCACTATCTTTTGAGTATAAAATTCAAGCCCAAGAAAGCCCCCAAGAGGAAATTTCGTCCAGCACAGATGTCATTCAGGGGATCTGCTCTTTGGAGAGAGCGGATCTCCTGGATGTTCTAAATACATTATTTACACGGTTGACAATGATATAACAATTACTCGTCCGTTGAACAATATAATTGAGAAGAAACTTGATGAAAGATATCATGAGATGGAACCGCTTCGAAAATGGAAAGAAACTTCTCCTGCATTGCCCAAGACACAAGGTAATCCTATTTCTGTCAATCCTGTATCTAGCTCCCATCGAAGAAAAAAAAATAGCTGCTATAAATATAAGATGTCTAAAAACCCTGGTGAATGAACTGATTCGATAATGTTTAGATTTTCAAATGGACACCACCTGTTACTTCAACAGAGCTTCTCTCTGTGGTAGATGGCGCCGTCCAAAAATGTTTTTTATATTATTTTCAGTGTTTCTATCTATCTATCCGTTTTCCATCTCTTTGATTTGAAATATTTCTTAGCTTATTCCTGAGTTAGTTCGTAAAAAAATCACACGTTCATTAGTGCGTGAGGGATTGTTTATTCAGGAAGTGTAGTGTGTAAAGATCATTTTTGTAATTTCATTTCCAATTCTCCGACTGTCAAAATGCAGTTAACCTCAAATTCAAATGGTACAAAATACGAAAAACAACACGTCAGTGCTTTCTTTGTGCAATGTTCGGGGGCTTTTAATTCTAGCTTTGCTATTGGTGAAGTTTGACACATGTCTCTTTTCAACCGATAACAAAGCTAGAATTAGAACCCGCGAAGAGTTCGTCTCAGAAAGAAAGCTGAGGAAATAAATATACCCTGTCACTGAATTGAAACTAAAACGAAATTGGCGCCATCTGACACGCTAGTAATCTCTATTATCAAGTAGGCCAAGTGTCGCCAAGTCGGTCCCAATTTTCTACAGGTATACGTGCAAGCACCAGGGTTATTAGACATCTTATGTAAATAGAAACAATGATTCAAATGTAAATTCCAGATCAATTTCCAATAATCAGCCAATGTCAGTGGTGACACTGACATGCACGTTGATTTTTTGCCTAATAGTTCAGAAAATTACGTCAAATTCCAGTTTCCTCTACTGGTCGTAGATAGACAAATTCCCCAGTCAAAATTTATTTTGGCTATCAATTCAAAAAATAGTGGGGGGGCACAACTCCAGGAGGAGTCCGCTGAGGTGCAGCAAACCAACAGGGTTGCTATGCCTCCCATCACCATTACAGATAAAGAAGTGGATGTGTCAATGAATTTTCGACCAAAACATTAGAACGTCATAGCACGCCAAAAATCTTTTTGAAGGCATACACATTTGTCCCATGGCCCCTGACGATTATCGCTATTTCTAAATTTTTTATTGATTCCCCATAATTCTAACAGCCTCCCCGAGGACAAAAGGCTCAGGATTACCTTCAAAGGCGCCATTGAATTGATTGTGGACGATTTGAATACAAAGGATTCCCCCTCGAATCTGTGATCAGTTGAAAAAGAAAACTAAGCTATATTCAGTTCTTATCATCGGGACGAAAAGAATCGCGATCTTTGCGAGGCATTGCCGGATCCCGCGTGAGTTATATTAAATTGTTTTCAAACCTGTCGTTATGTATGCTTCCGCTGCCTGGGACTATACTTACTTGCTCGTCGAATATAGAGGTCTTGGAAAGACTGCAGAACAAGCTTTTGTATACAGTGCTTCTCAAAAGTCCCCTTCCCCCCTCTTATTTTTGGAACGATTATACATAAACTAGTGAAATTTGGAAACTGAATATTAAAGGTTGTAAACTTCCCTACTAGTGATGATAGATGACGAAATCGTCAAAGATGACGTCACAAGGCCATTGTGACCAATAATTTAAAATGGATACCTACGGCAAGCGACACCTCTTTTGAAAGGTATCGAAAAAACCTATTCAATGATACTAATTTTGTTTGTGTTTATGGCAGTTTTAATGGCTCATTGGTAAACATTAAAATTTAAATTCCATTCAGTATGATATTCATTACAGATTTAAGAATCAGTATCTACTTAAAGAAATTGCTCGAAGTGACCTCCATTTACTTCCTGACAGTGAAATATCCTATTTTTAAACTCTTCTCGTACTTTTGCAAATGTGACTGCGGAAACAGCCTCACATTCTGCAACAATACGTTGTTTTGAAACGTCAATATTGTCAGGTTCAGTGGCGTAAACCTTCGATTTGAAGTACCCCCACAGAAAAAAATCCAAAGGTCCGTTGATTGAGCTGGCCATTCCGTTGAACCTCGTCGTCCAATCCATCTACCACGATACTCCTCATCCAAATACCGTCTTACTGCACCGTAATAGTGTGGAAAAGCACCATGCTGTTGGAATGTTATTTCCAAATTGGCGAATTCATCTGGATTATCTTCCAAAATTTCAAGGACTAACGGTTCTATTGCGTTTTGCAACAGCTCCAGATAAACCTCACCAGTTGAATTAGTATTTAAAAAAAAGGCCCAACGATGTGGTTTCCCATGATACCTGCCCAAACATTCACCTTCTGGGGAAATTGGGTATGTGTTTCACGAAACAGGTGAGGATTTGCGTCACACCAATACCTCACATTCTGTGTATTTACATTTCCATTCAGATAGAAAGTACTTTCGTCACTAAAACAAATTGTTTTGACATAGTCTGGCTGTTGGTTAATTTTAGTTTCCATATTTTCACAAAATTCTAGTCTTCGGTCTGGGTCGTCGTCTGAGAGTTGATGAACCATTTTTAATTTGTATGGATGAAATTTGTTTTTTTTTCAACACCATGTGTACTGTACTTCGACTGACTCCACAGGTAGATGCAACGTGAGTTGTTGAAAAAGTAGGATTAACTATTACTTCTGCCAGTATATCAATTTTTTTCTCATCAGAAATTTGTGGTCTGCCAGATCGTTTCGCATCATTAATAGGTACCACCCGTTGTTCCAAACTTACAAAGAAGCTCTCTCAAATAAGTCCTCAAAATGGGGCAATCGGGAAACCTCTCCTTAAAAATGCGTTCTGCAGCATGAATATTTTGTCCAGTTTCACCAAGAATTAGGATCGCTGCTACTTTATCACCTAAAGCACGTACCATTTCGCTTCCTGACGCCCTTAAACATTCGGCTCACAACAGTTTATGAAATTATTGAAATGTACAAACATATCAAAAGTACCAAAAGCTGCTAAAACAGTTGAACGTTTGATCAACAATACACAAATCATTAAATGTACAAAAACTTGGACAATTACAAAAACGTCGAATTAGGGAGACTAACGAAAACGTCAGCTTATTTGACAACTATCCAGAGGCGGAGCTTGAATTTGGAATTTCAGTATTATCTGATTCAATTCATCACAGCTCTGCGTTTTTCAAAAGGGAGTTGCCAAAACTGCCATAAACACAAACAAAATTAGTATCATTGATTAGGTTTTTTCGATTTTTTTCGCTTGCCGTAGGGTTCCATTCGAAATTATTGGTCACAATGGTCTTGTGACGTCATCTCTGACGATTACGTCATCTATCATCACTAGTAGGGAAGTTTACAACCTTTAATATTCAGTTTCCAAATTTCACTTGTTTATGTATAATCGTTCCAAAAATAAGAGGGGGGAAGAGGACTTTTGAGAAGCACTGTATGATCACAAACGCTCCATGGTACGTGCGTAACGTTCATGTACTATAATATCTAGGTATAATTTCCATCAAAAATTAGATTAGGAGTCACAATCACAGGAGATTCGAGTTTGCGGAAGCTCATGAATATTATTTCGTTAGGGTTGCGATTGATTATGATATCGACGACCTCTTCCGTTCCAAACGACCCAGACATTCCCTTAAATTATGAGTCTATCTAATAGTCGTACTGAAATTAATTGGGGAGTCCTTATTTGTTCAAATTTCCAGTTTCTCTCAAAACTAGCCAGGGAGCCCTGAACTCTTTTTGAGGACACTGCGCCACGCCCTAATTTTGAAACTATATATTCACACATATTTGTATGCGGAATATTAATTACCAGAATAGGTACTCTGCTTCATATCACGACAACGGTGGGTTGCACAAAAAAATATGTTGATCTTTATATGTAGAAAGTTGGGAATATTTATTATTTTTTTATTCACTTTGATTGGCCTCTCATACACGTGATTTTACAATGATTTTTCCACACCATTTCTGATTTATTGAAGAGGTCTATGACAAAGTAGCGTAACTGATATTTGTCGTTTGAATCCCTGCTTTCGGACGATTACTGATTCTGATATTGCGCGGTTCTGATGATGTACGGTTTTGATAATATACGATTCTGATAATGTACGGTTCTGATAATGTGCGCTTCTGATAATGTCCGGTTCTGGTCTGTTAATTTCTGATGATGTATGGTTCTGATAATGTGCTTTTCTGATGATGTCCTGTTCTGACTATGTTCGTTTCTGATGATGAGAGAGAGAGAGAGAGAGATTTATTAACTACGTCCATATATAAATACATTTGTAGCAAGTCCTTGAGAATTTTTTTTTTTTAATGAAAAGTTATAAGTTAAAAGAGTGAAACTAAGTTGAAAGAGTAAAACTTAATTTCCTACGGTGATACCTCACATTACAACACAGGAATAAAATGAGGTTAACTCAGAACTAGTCATTGTAAACAATACATGAAGGGGTATAAAAGTTGCATTGACAAACACATTAAAAGCCCATCAAAAGCCCAGATCATCCACGTTAAAATTATAGTTTAAAAAGTCCTTTACGGAGTGAAAGCAGTTCATCAGTAGACAAGATTTCACTGATCTCTTAAAATTGTAAAAGGTCATATTTCTTATTTCCAAAGGTAATTTATTGTATAGGCTTATATTCAATGAATTTTTCTGTGATACAGAGAGTCTATATCTTGGTGTTTTCAAGAGGTTTCCTGACCTTGTTTGGTGCTGATGCGTGTCCGCTGAAAGAGCAAAATCTGATCTTTTTTTATGTATTTCAAGCAGAGTGGAATATATGAACGCGCTAGGAAGAGGCATGATCTGGTGATGAATAAAAAGAGCATGGCAGTGATCTCTGTAGCCCGCCCCTGATATTATTCGAATAACACTTTTTTGTAAAACAAAAATTTTGTTCGAATGGGACGAATTACCCCACAAGACAATTCCATAAGTCATAAGGCTGTGAATGAGTCCAAAATAGCTGGCTCCTACAGTATCTGCACCAACAAGGATTTTCAATCTGCGAATCAAGAACGTGACGCTTGATAATTTTTTCGACAGATTTTCCACGTGACACATCCAGTTGAGTTTGTCATCAATGGATATACCAAGTAACTTGACACTTTCCCCACCTGTTAGTGAGGAGTTTGAAGATATAATGAGATTCTGATTTTCAGCAGAATTGAGCATAAGCTTGTTTGAACAGAACCACTCATCTGTCATTTGCAAGGTGAGTTTGGAAGAGTCAATCAGTTCCTCTAATTTACTATTACGATCTATCAGTGTGGTGTCGTCAGCAAAGAGAATGCATTTTTTCGGTAATATATGATAATATAAATAATTGATATACAGAATGAATAGGGTTGGTCCCAAAACAGAGCCTTGTGGAACCCCCTGGACGATTTGCAGTAATGCTGATTTGGTGCCTTCAACCGAAACACACTGAGATCGCCCATGCAAATAAGACCTGAAAAATTTCAATGGAAGTCCACGAATGCCATAACAGAAAAGTTTCTCAAGTAATATATCATGGGAAACACAATCAAAAGCTTTAGTCAGATCACAAAGCGTTAAGAAAGAATGCTCCCCCTTCTCGAGTACATCAACTACATTTGCAATAACGCTCAGAATGGCTCTCGTAGTTGATTTATTTTTTCTAAAGCCAAATTGCTCAGGACACAGCAAGGAGTTTGTTTCCAGGTAGGATATCAACCTTGTTTTGACTAGCGCCTCTATGATTTTCGCGATAACTGGAATTATGGAAAATTTTCTGGTAGGTGGGGATCCCCTTTTTTCAGCAATGGCAAAACAACTGGAATCTTCAGTGCATCTGGATAAACTCCTAGAGATAAGCAATCAATAATTAAAATTGAAAGTGGAGAAGCAATAATATCGGCTATACCTTTAATCACCGCGCTGTTCAGTTCATAGAAATCCGAACAACTTGAATCCTTCGAAGATTCAATTGTGTCCATCACTTCCTCGGGAGTTACAGGGAAAAAAGAGAAAGAATTTACAGGTGATCTGAGATTTTTTAAGTATTTCGTGGGTTCGTGATTCGTCTCAGGTAGAGACGAGATCAATTTTTCAGCAATATTGCTGAAATAATCATTGAATTCAGCTTCCGTGATGCTGGACTCCTTTTTTTTCCATGGATTTCTGTTACACTCGAAGTTGATCAATCTCCAGGAGTCTCTGCTGTTATTCGAGGAATTTTTCAAAAAAGGTTTCTGTTCTGACAAAAGTACGTTCTGACAAAGTAATGATCTGCTATTGTTAGATTCTGATGATGTTATGTTTTGATGATGTTATGTTTTGTCATTGTACGTTTCTGATGATTTTTATTTTCAATGACGATCTTAAAATCACGCGTTGTTCATGAAATAGTTGGCATTTGTCAAATACTGTTCAACACCTACTCTGGTGTCAAATGTCGCAAAAACATTTGACGTTTTTCCATTATGGTTTCCACGTTGACTCAGCGAGCGTTTTGGTTACTTTGCCGCTCGGCGAGCGACAAAGAAAAATAAATAATACTTTAAAAAAACTAAAAAACACGCTTTTATAGAAAACCAAACTGAAAAAATAGAAAATAAGAAACAAATTTATTTTATTTTGAAAAAAGCGTGATGTGTATGGTATCAATAATTATATAGTACATTACACACCTAGGGCAGTAAAGTAAGAAATGTCTCAAATCACAGGTAATTGTTGGCCGAGGCGATACCATGCACCCCACGCTTTTTTTTTAAATAAAATATTTTTTTTTCTATTTTTTTAAGTTGGTTTTCCATAAAAGCGTGTTTTTAAGTTTTTTTAAACTATTATTTATTTCCTACTTTTTAGTTTGGTTTATTTATAAAAGCGTGTTTTTTCAGTTTTTTTTCAACTATTATTTTTATTATTTTTTTGCAAATGAAAAAATGGAATAATCTTGGCAAATCAGTGTATTGTCATCGGTCCTCGATAAATCTACAAAGTTTGAATGATATCTCACCGTTTAAAGTGGGTCAAAATCGCGCCCAAAGGAGTCGGTTACAAACAAACATACAAGTGAGTTGGTTACAAACAAACATACAAGCGAAGCTAATATAAAGCGTGTAAAAACGCTCGCTCCTCGGAAAAGTGCAACTTTGCGCTTTCTTTTTGAAGCGCAATCATGGTACTTTTCGCTCGGTTGAAGAGAAAAAAAAATATTATTTGACGGTGGAAAACACAAACAACTAGTCTTGATTGTAACTTGACTTGTCATTCTTGACAGTCTGTGAATTTTCCTTCAAAACGGAAAAAATATTGATGAAGTTTACACTAATTGTGTAATATACCTACTTCACCATTCCTATGGAACACTAACAACAGCCTACTATAATCTTTCTCACATTATGTATGTCATCAATTTAATTATATCACAAGCTTTATTCAGTTTGACTTGTTAGTTCGTTCGTTAGGGTCAAATCTTGCAAGTGAATTTTGACCGACTCCTAGTTGCTCGATTAATTTGAATTTTGGCAGGTGTTCATAATTCCAGTGACAATGCATTATGAAATATTTGTTAGAAAAGAAAACGAAATGGCGGCTCCAAGTTGGCGGACGAGATTTGTAATTATGGTCAGATTTGATTCAAAATTGGTATGTGGGACTTTTCGGGTCGAAAATTATGAAATTTCTGTCAAAATTTAAAATTCAAGGTGGCGGCTTGAACATGGAGGACGAGTTTTGTGATTATGGTCCAATTCGATTCAATATTGGTATGCGGGGGGTTTCTGGGTCGGAGATAATGAATTTTTTTGTCGAAATTCATAAATTCAAGATGGAGGACGAGTTTCAAGATTATGGTACGATTCAATTCAAAATTGGTGTGCAACGGTTTTCGCGGTCGGAGACTTTGAATGTTTTTGTCAAAATTCATTAATTCAGATGGCGGCCCCAAAATGGAGACGAGTTCTGATTATGGTCATATTTTATTTAAAATTGGTGTATGGGGGTTTTCAGGTTCGGAGATTATGATTTTTTTGTCAAAATCTATAAATTCAGGATGGCGGACGAGTTTTGTAATTATGGTCAGATTCTATTCAAAATTGGTATGGGGGAGTTTTTGGGGTCGAAGATCATGATTTCTTCCAGCTCAAAACTTACAGGGAAGAGACTTTGTAATAACGATGTTGTATTAGAAATGAACAGATTAAGGCGAACTAACTAAAAAGCAAAAAATAAAATAACTAATAAAGAACCTTTTTTAAAAACAAGCTTTCATTTGAGCCATGTACTAAAAAGTATGAAATAAGTTCAAGTCATCGCTGACAATGATTTAATTATTTTTTGTTGAATTATCTGTTTTCAAAAAGCTTGTCGCACCGATTGTAATGAAATTTATACTTCGACAAGTTGTTACTTAACCAACCAATCATTGTCCAATGAAATTAATTGGTACCTACTTCAATGAACACTTCACGCGACAAGGGCGACAAGGTTTTAAAACCAATAATTCAACAAAAAATAATTAAATCATTGTCAGCGATGACTCAAACTTATTTTTTACGTTTTAGTACACGGCTTAAATAAAAGCTTGTTTTTAAAAAGTTTTTGATTAGTTTTTTTTCAAATAGTTTTGGCATAAAATTGTGCCGATCTTCCGTGAGCTTGAATCAAAATTCCAATATTTTTTTCTCAGTTTGTTTTTTTTTTAAATTGACCCTCGAAAAAAAATCTGAAAAATCCATGCTCTTGGAACATTATAAGTGATCCTTATCAATAGCAACATTGATAGTGGAGTGAAAATAGGCGGTGGCCTCATCACAGCCAAAATATTGAAATATTAACTTACTGTATTGAAATTGTTTGCATTGCATTTTTTTTTCGAGGTTATGTTCGCTTTCATGTTGTCAAGGTAAAATCGAACTATAGGAGATTGGCACAATTTTAGATTTTGTATAAAACTGCAATTAACGAAAACGAGATCTAAAATGTTTCCAGAAGAAGTTGGATATTTCTTCACATATTATCATTCGACAATCGTCCTTTTCTCAATAATCTTCTCAGAGTTAAAAATGTTAATTTATTCAGCGAAACCTCCCACTACTGTCTTTACACACCATATTACGTGAGTTCTCCGTTCAAATGGAGCTTCAAGTTGAAAGAAAAACCCCTAGAATTGAAACAATACATCAAGATCTGGTTGGGTGGAAGATAAATTGAGCGAGAGCTTTCAATTAAAATAGTAAGCAGCCCAACAGTATACTTTCGTTACTGGTCGGGAACAAAGAATTGTTTCTACCCAACGTTCTGAATAATAGAAATTTCCAACTCGACATTCCCTAATTCCCAGAGCGTCCCGCTATTGTTGGAAACTCAAATTGTTTTCTATTAATCATCTGAAAGGAGACTTCTGAATAGGTTTCTCTTTGTCATAAGTTACAATCGACCTTATCTGTCACCAAACATTGATAGTGGTAGGGTTTATGAGGACTGGTAGAGTTTGTTACACGAACAAAGGGAGAGATTTAAAATATGAGATTTTTTCAATTTAAAACTTGTAGGCACTAGCGACTTCGCCATTAATCGAAACTTTGCATTGGAGACACTTAGAGTATAGTTATTTAGTTCTCTAATGAATCATAAGCTATAATGGAAATCATCATTCGCAAGATCCAGTCATTTGTACTCCAGAAAACAGAAGGAACCGGAAAAACGTTATGTAATCATTGACTAACTAAGCAACACCTCATAAAAAAATCTAAGGGTGCGTTCAATCGGAAGAGATAGATTTCCCAAACTATTGCTGACGTCATCCAGGGTGACCTAGGGATGCGTGCCAGTTCCACAACTTTTTTCTATCCAAGCTATCGACTTGATATTTTTCAAATGATAGGTCCGAAAATGAGGCACATTCTAAAATTATTTCTATTTATATACAGGATGTCTTAAAATAAGATAGACAACTGAGTCCTGTTTTTTTAAAAGGCAACCCCCCATTTTTGTTACATTTTTGGATTAGCCACTAAATCGTCGATATAACGCCCCTAGTTTTGGCAATAGTTTTTGACTATGTCGATTTATGTGTCAAAATAACGTCGTCGTGCATAAACCTATAGAAAAATTCACAACTTCAGAACCATTCAAGATAACTTAACCAACTTCTTGCCAGTCAATTCCTCAGGCTTCAGCAAACGGAGGCGAACTCGGTGTCGATGTTCCATGGCCTACTACGAGTTTTTGAAACTGACAAATTACAAATGGCAATAACTCGACTTTTTCAAATGAAGAGTATATACATAAAAAAATTAAAAAGTGACAAAGAAAAATTCACCCAAGAAGCCATAAAGTTTGAAATGGAATTGAACGAAATGATAAATAATCAGAACTGAAAGGTCACATACGGGAACTACAAAAAAGCATGGAAAAAAAACAAAGCGAAACAAATAACGTTTATACCTAGACAACTAGGAGTTTTTGTCATATATCCGCCATGACTGAGGAATTTATCACCAGTGGCGTCGATAACAAAGAGGGAAGTAGTAGAAGCAAAAATAACTCTGACTCAGCAACCCAATATGAAGAGCAGAACACAGCAGAGGCTGCCCAAAAACCTCAAGGACAAATTGTGGAAACAAAGGACTTATGAGACATGAAGAACATAGGAATAAAATAATGATCATAGCAGGTCAGCATGGAAGAGATACTGCAAGATTCATGAAATTACATGATACGCACGATCACACGATTCAAGCCATCCTGAAGCCAAATAGTTCAGTGGATGTGCTGATAGAGACCGCCTTAAATAACACTAATACCTTCACCAAAAAGGATATAGTGCTGTTATGGATATTAGAAGTAAATTTATACCAAACATGACGCATATAATACTCACGCACCCCTTCCGATATGACATTGCGAAAATGAATGATTCAATATACATAAGCAACCTGCAGCTGAAGGAATCACTACATGCATATGTCTTTGAGTGTAATAACATCTTGAGGAAATATAATTACTTAAGAAATGGATACGGTATGACATCAAAAGGAAAATGGTATATTTGTAGAGCCATTTGGAAATTAATTTCAAGATTGGAAATAAACTCCCCGCATAAACGAGATAGCAATGACTTTCACCCCTCCAGGATGAACAACATCTGTCACCCCCAGTACCAAAATGATTCATTAGCGGATGAAATTCAAGAAACAATTGAAAACGTTACTAGCCAGGAAATGGGAAACCAGAACAATTTTTTATACCCGCGGCTATCGCAAGTTGCTCCAGAAATGTTTTCATGAATATAGAAAAAACGAATGAAGACAATAGTAACACTAGGAAAGGACATCCATGCTATGTGACTGTGTGCCATCAAAACATCCAGTGCCTTAGTAATAAAATTCATTCGATAGATGTTAATAGAAAATAACCTTGTGTGTGATATTTTATTTATTTTTGAACATCGGCAGAACAACCTACAGTTGGATGCGATAAAGCTGAAACATTTCAGTTTATCTACCTATTTCTGTAGGAGTTTGACGAAAAATGGGGGTGTAGCAATTTATATAATGGATGAAAGTAGGCTGAAGATAACAGTGGTTGATTTTACGAGTTTCTGTGTAGAGGGAAATCTTGAATGTTGCGGTGTTATGACTCAAAAATCCAGTTTTATCTGTGTGTGCATCTAGAGACCTCCAACAGGAAATTTATTTTCGTTTTTGATCACTTCAACGGACTACTAACCCTAGTAAGTAGGAATGACGATACCGTTATAAAAGGTGGGGATTTCAACATAAACTTCACTAGTAATAGTAGGGATTCAACTATTTTCCTGATCAGTAAGCAGTAAGTTACTGTTAATGAACCAACGAGGGTAACTGCAACTTCAAGTACATGTATAGATAATTTTATTATCCGTAAAAATTCTGAATATAAGGCGACGGTTATAGATCTCAGTTTTTCTGACCATCACGCCCAAATCATTCAAGTTTCAACAAAGATAGGTTGTCAAAAACAAACACGTAATCACATTAGCTATGGAGAATCATCCTCAGAAAACAGTATTAATAACTTCAAAGCTCTCTTGAGTAACGAATTGTGGAGTGATTTCTTCGACGAAAAATGCCCAAACAGGGCCTATGACGTCCTGCATAACATACTTCAATAATATATCAAAGTAACGTTTCCGTTGAAGCGCTTTCAAGAACGGTCAAAAAAAAATTAAATGCTAACCAACTTACTCCAGAAATTAATGAACTAAAAAAATCTACTTTCTTTACTCAGATTGTGCTAGAGTAGATAAAAATTCCAAAGATATAAGTAAGCAATGAACACAAATATATAGGGAAAAACTGAAAAAAAAAACTACAAACATTGTGTAGAAGGCAAAATAAACAACTCAACCAATAAATCGAAGACTATGTGACAAATCGGGAACAAAATTCAAAAAAAAAAGTCCAATATTATTACAATTTGTGGAGGTAACGTTGAAGTCCCTGAAATCATCTTGGCCAATAATTCAATAATTCAAAGTTCCACAACAAAAAGAAATCGATCTGAATTTTATAGAAAGGAATATCAAAACATGTCCCAACTCTTTCTTCTTGCATCCAATTACTGAGAATGATGTGAAAAAACTGAAAGATTCAAATGCAACTGGCCATAATGAAATTTCAAATAATCTCTTGAAAAAATGTTCTTATTAACTCTGTAAACCAATAACCTACATTGTGAACTCGTCTATGGAACAAGGAATCTTTCCAGATGAATTGAAAACAGCATTTCAATATATTTGACACAAAAAATATAAATAAGTATAAATGAAAAACTTTTCAAAGAAAGCTTTTATTGAATTGCACTAAAAAGAAAAATTATTTCTTCAGGGGTGTCACGCTATTCTGAGAGTAACAGATTCAAAAGCTTGCCGCGCAATGTTTTCAGTTTGAATACAAATATGAATTTTGAGCGACAAGTTTTGAATACGAATAACGTGAGAATTATTATTTATTTTAGGTGCAATTTAAGAATAAAGGCGTTTTATCAATTCTCGGAATGTTAAAATTCTGAGCAGAAAGCTTCACTTTTCAGCTTTAACACCCTGAATTTCAAAAACTAGTCGGTCGATTTTTTGTGCCCATGGACACTTTTGCCGAGGAAGTCAAAATCTACAACATACAAAAATTCAGGAAATTTAACCGAAAACCATTTTTCCATAAGGATGGTGCGGGGTCGTTTAACAAATAGACCCAACGAAGCCTATTTCTGTAAAAAAATTTGAAAAATACCACGCAATGATGCAATAAAATATAGCGTGTTGCGTTTAAAGAAGTCTAATTATGACCCTTCGTAATTTGTCATTTTCAAAAAATCGTATCAGATGATGGACTATCAATCATCACCTCAAAAGATGTGCTGATTGAGTTATCTTGAATGATTCCGAAGTAATGATTTTATTCTGTGGGTCTATGCACAACACTATTATGACACATGAATTGTCAAAAGTCAAAAACTCTGGCAGATAAGTCTAAAAAACCAGGTGTGTTATATCGAAAATTTTATACCAGTCATTTTCAACCAATCAGATGCTTTATTTCGACATTGGTACTATGGTAACCAGCAAATTTTCTGAAAATGTTTCATCCACATTAGTATGTAGACGTGAAATTAATAAGTGGAAATTTCCCGGCACATGACAGCTATCATATAATTAGACAAAAATAATATTGAAATAGTATTGACAATATTTTTTATTTACTTACTTTATAAGTTGGAAATATTACAACAATTTATTGAGGTGTACATTCTATAATATCATTGATTAATTTTAAATTCTTCAAAAATTCCACTTCTACCTCCTCTTTCCTAAGTGGTGAATAAAACACAGAACCGGTGTTTTTTTCAAAATATGCCTGTGTTTCATGAAATAAAAATAATACTGAGACACCAGTTTATTTCTTCGAGTATTAGATTTGTGTCCAAAAGAAGGCACAATATCACGCAGAATGTTGCCAATCTATTTAAATAAGTTTTCTTGCCCAGGATTTGATCCAGATTCTTCCCCTAGGTATGTTAGATATTTTACATTTTTATGGTACATTTTAATGTGCTGTGATTTTTGCAAAAGGAACACAATTCATACGATTGAAAGTTTATTTTATTATCACTTTTTCACTAACTTATGATTGTATACAATGTTATGAGGAACTTATGATGCCACAAACAAAATATTGATTGACAGGAGTAGTTAATGTCAAATCCATGGCTAACTTTACAAAATATTTTTTTAACCTGCAACATACGCCAACAACATTCTATTTATAATAAAATATCCCGATTTCCTGAATTATTTGAAAAACAAATTATAATATTAATTTTTCTCAGAATTAACATAAAAGAATATGAAAAATATTTAAGTATATATGTATAGGTATAGTTATATATTTTTTGCTGTATATCACCTTTGTTTGTAGTCAATATTGACATTACCCTGAAATCTAGTAAGAAAATCATATGAAATCAATCATTTTTATATAATAATGTATCTGATAATATAAATTTTATTTTACTAGGGCACGGGAAAAATAAAAAATATCCCGCAATACGAACTTTCTTTATTTTTAATCAATATTGACTTTTCCCTGAAACCCAGTAAGGAAATTGTATGAAAACAATCAATTTTAAATAAAAGTTTATCTGATATTATATATTTTATTTCACTAGGGAACGGGGAAAATCAGAAAAAAATCTCCCCCAAAACTTTCCATTTTTAATCAATATTAACATTTCCCTGAAACCTAGTAAGGAAATTGTATGAAATCAATTGATTTTACATAATAGTTTATCTGATATTATATATTTTATTTCACTAGGGAACGGGGAAAATCAGAAAAAAATCTCCCCCAAAACTCCCATTACACACAACCTTCTATTTATTTGTGAATACGTCAAAATAAATATTTACTCAATGTTTTCTATTTGAATATAATTCCGGTATGAAAGTTTCTTACCGAATCCCCCACGTGCTTGAATTAATTGCGAGAAATTTGTCTCGTATATGAATTTTTAAAGGAAATTATCCCTCGTCGCTTCGCGATAATTTTCAAAAAATTCATATACTCAAAAAATTTCCGGCAATAATTCATGCTCTAGGGAGATTATAAGGGCCAATTTAGTAGAAAATCCAAAAATGTAATAAAAATGGGGAAATCCTGTATATATTTAGGATGCAAAAGAAGGCATTGAGAATACTGGCTAATTTTGGATACAGGGACCACTGTCAAGAAAATTTCAAAAAACTCAGGATTATGCCATTGCCAACTTTATTCCTATATTATGTTTCGATTGAAATACATAAGAAGAAATCATCCTTGACAAAACATTGTCATATTCACGAACATAGCACACGAAACTCTCACCACAATAGCTCAAACCGATTTCGTCTTCACCTATCGCGAAAAAATTCCATAGATTACTCTCTGTACAATATCTTGCCTCAACATTTCAAAGAGCTCAAGTCTGAATACTTTCAAGAGGAAATTGAAAAATTATTTGTTGAGGCATTGCTTCTATTCTGTCGATGACTTCAGAACACATTTTTGTGGTATTACACATGTCACTACTTCTCTTTGATTTTCAAAGTTTTTATATTTGTGATCGATGTTATTCGCTTGTTAGTTTTAACACTTTTTGTACATTTTGCACATTTTTATGTGATTTTTAGACGTAAGCCAAACATGACTTGCTACAACATGTTGTATTATGTAACGTAGTCAAGTAAAATATTCTATTCTATTCTATGAAGAAATATTTTCGGAATGTGCCTCATTTTCGGCCTATCGTTTAAAAAAACAAGTCGATAGCTTGGATAGAAAAAAAATTCCCCTTGGTCACCAGTATATCTTCATTCTCAAAAACATGGAAAAAATAGTATATTACGTATAAAGTGTTGTAAAAAGCATATTACGCACGAATGAGTACGAAATTGCTTTACATCACGCATAACGTACTATACTTCACCTACGGCCATATAAGTGTGCCAAAAAAGTCTGGACTACTTTTCATTATTATTTATTGCAAATGATGCTTAAACACGTCGATTTTTCATTTTAGTTGTCGTTTTTTGTTGTTCGTTTCATGTTTACAGAGATATCTGAAAACTAGTTATGACAGGGTACTTTATTCCTTCAAATGGGATACCCTGTATATTATTGCATCTTTAGATTTTTTGAACAATTTTATTTCGAAAGATTTAACAAAATTATAGAGGATATATGTTTCACAACATTGATGATCATATTAAATATAATTCGTTCTATTCACTACTACGTTGATTTAATCAACATTAGGAACGTCATAACTATCCATGGTTACTGTACAATTATTGAATATATTAGGAGTAAAAAATAAGTTCGATTTCGGAAAATGACTTTTTAAAAAACAATTTTATTTCAGAAGGAACTTTAAGTACATGAAATACAAGTTAACTGTTCAAAATCTAGTAGCAAAAAGCTCGAGAGAATGCCTTCCTCTTGGTTTTATTGAAGTCGGTGAGGTGTCTAATTCCTGCTGACTCCTGCTGGAATCGTGGGATCCTGTATAACGGCTCTTCCCATAACTAGTATTTCGATGTATCGAATCATATGACATTCTAATATTTTCATTTGTTGAGGTTGTATTACTATTATGTAAAATAGCGGAGGATACTCTCGATGGGATGAGTTCTTTGTTTTTTAAGGAATTTTCAACATAACCTTCTGCTACTGGAGACGATTGCCAGCCAAAATGTCTCTTCAAATCCAATAGATCCCCGCCAGCATTGACTGAAATAGTTGCCGAAGATCTGCGAAAATAGTGTCCTGTGTAGCGATTAGGATTTTCTAGTTTTGGTATACTGCCTAATTTGTTTATCCCAAGGGGTTGTTTGGTGCATTTTCCATTTATATTTTGAAAAAAAAGGTAAATTTTCATTTAGTATTGTCTTGCGTATAGTGTAATATTTTTTGATTCTAGAATAAAAATGATCAGAGATTACAGAAAAACGTTGAATTTCGGTTTTTGTATTTGGAATTTCAATAATGAAGGATTTTTCTGTGTCCTCAACATCTTCAATTTTCATATCTCTCAGTTCCTGTTTTCGGCATGCACGCCATCTATGAGAACAGTCTAGAAATAGAAAATACTATAAGCATTGTCTAAAGATATATAGTCAGTCAACCAAACGGGAAATTTTTTGGATACAAATGGATTTCATTCGTAGATGGCGTTAGTCTAATGATCTCCAAAAATGATATATCCGAGTGAGATGGAAGAAATTTAGGTGGGAGTGGCAATTGGCAAGCGACCCGACCTTGAGGGGTTAAACTGGAATAACAATATTTTGTTTCTGTTTTCCGCAATATCTCATGCCATTTGTATTTATTTTGAAATTTGAAATCGTGGAGTGATTTGATAATTTTTTGTGGTATTATTGAGTGATCGTCGTTCTGTGTTTTCTGTGAACATTCAAGTGTATAAACTTTTATAAGACAATTACATTTGTGAGAAAAATTGGAAAAGAAGGTAAGAACGAAATATTCATTTATTTGAGATATTGGGGAATTACTGTGTCCCTTTAGGAAGTTATATTGTGAAGTTGAGTATGATTTAATATCCACTAATATGTTTAGTAACAAAAATAGTAATAACGAAAAGTAAGGTTATGTTGTAGAAGAATGGATATATTATTTCTAATAATACAATCAATAGATTCAAAAGACCATGGCCTACCTATTTTGAATTGAATTTACTCGAAACTGCATTACTGAAAATGTTATATATTCATTGAGTTTCCAAACACTGATGTTCTCTTTATACTCAGATAATATTGACTTGTGCTATAAAACATTTTCATTCTAAATAAGTTGATACCTGTTGGACAAACCAATGGCTTCTTGAGATACGACCCAAAATTAATTAATTTTCAAATAGTTATTGCCCCAATAAATCTGCTGTGTAAGCTAAGTTCTGAGAATACAATTTTTATTGGTGTCAGCCCAAGCAAAAGAAACTTTCAATAAAGATTCCCTTCCAGTGGTCATTCATACTTTTTCTTATGGAGTGTAGTGTATATTATCTTAACAATATTTGTAGGTAAATGACTATTTTATACATGTATGTTTCAGATGTCTGGGAATAAATGTGCTTACTACAATTGTGGGCTTTCAGCCCGGAATAATCCTTCGTTGAGACTATCCCATTTTCCAGTGAAAGATACCGCTAGATGTAAACGTTGGATATTACACTCAGGTATTATATCTCCCTTTTCCAATTTTGAGTAATATTATTGTAGAAATATATTAAAGCCTTCCAAGAGCATTTACTTGATTACTTCGTTGACGTCCATCTTATGGATTTGAAGTTTCCGACATTTCGAATGCATTTATCTGCAATCGTCATCAGGTGAATACTGTATTCACGATTGCAGATACATGCATTCGAAATGTCGGGAAAACCTTTCAAATCCATTAAGACGATGGACGTCCGAAACGAAAGTAATCAAGTTACCACATTGTCTACAACCTTCAAACAAAAGCATTTACTTATTGAAAAAGATTTTATAAATCTCAAGTAACTTTCTTTGCAAAAAAATAGGATTGCTGGAAGTTTATCAGAAATGTTGATGATTGTAGAATTTAAATTCTCAATAGTTGAAGGTATGGAACATTTGATACCGGCATTTGTGTGATACTAGTGTAAAGCTGTATTTGGGTGGTTTGCATAGTTAGCGGACTCCCAAATGGGTCGTTCATCATTCTCTATGCCACACAAAAAGTCACTTTTTATCTTGAAAAAAATTGCAGTACTCCAAACTACTCAAATCAAGTTGACTGTGCCTTCATACTATACCGGGTGACAACGAGATCACTTTCGGGCTGCCTTTTTTTATTTTTCCAACATCTTTTATCATAACTTACTTTTATTTCATTATTTATTAAAATTTTGCCGTATCTCAAATATTTAACAAAGCCATAGTTGCGTTGCGTGGAAATGACAATATAAGTAATACAATATTTTTTATCATAATGATAAACATTACTTTTTTCCATTTTTATGTCTAAAATGTGACATATTTCAACTCAAATTAGTGAGAAAAGTTGTACTTTTAATCACTAGTGATTAATAGTATATTGTTTTACGAGTGACAAAAGTAACATTTTTTTAAGCGAGAGAACAGTTTACTAGCCCAGGCTGGTAATGTTCACGAGTTTCGAAAAATATTTTTGACGAGTGAAACACTATACTTTTTCTACAACCCTGTTTATACCATAATAATATGCTAAAAAAGGACGATGAACAAATATTTTATTTTAAATTAAAAATAACAGAATTTTTTTTAACGTTACTTATGATTTAAATATTGGTTAATTGTTACATTTGAGCAATTATTGAAAATTATAGGAGTATTACAATCAGGATTTTTATGTATTGAGGTAAACGATGCCACATCTGTTATGATGTTAACTGATGTCACTCCAGATGAAGATGCGCCGTAATCAGATAGGGTTGAATTTTGTATGGATTATAAAATTTTGTTTGTATTTGATTTTTGCTGCTAACTGATTGATCAACATATCCCTCCGCAACGTTACTACCAGCCTCCGTGCTTTTTTAATTGAAGTAAATCACCTCTTGCATCCACTAAAAGCGTTGCTGAAGTTCTACGCAAACAATGCCCAGTATATTTATGGGGATCAGGCAAGTTTAAATATTGAGCTATTTGCATAAGAAATTTACTGAATGTATTTATTCCCACAACCTGTCTAGTACACTTTCCGTTCTGTTAGTTAATAAAGAATCTTGAATTTATTTTGTCCATATCTAGTGGACGGGGGTTCATATAAATTTTAGAAAGGCGAAGAGCTGCAAAATGATGTTAACAAAATTGAATGTATTACCAACATTAACGAATTATTAAGAAATATAGCCAGTTATAATTCAAAATGCTAATGTTTGTGAAACGGTAAAAACTACAATTTTTCACCTAAATTGAATAAATCTCCTTCTTTTGTAAGTCGATTAAAATGGTTTTATCTCTCTTTATTTCATTCTGAACAACTGGGTAGTACTGATAGTCTCATATTATTTTCAATTTATCAAATATGTTACATTTGATTTATTTGTTTTCAAATAGATATGGCAGAAATGATTTATGTAAATTTGTAGTTTTGGTGGAATAATTGGAAAACGTATTGTTTCTTTTTTTACTAATAGAGGAATAAATATGTCTGATGACTTTTGAATTCAAGTACTCACTAATAAATATTCAAAAATATCTCAACTAATTGGCATATTTTTTCTTTCATTATAGATTTTTTTCACCATATTTGGAAGAAAATTTGCATCTAATAATTGTTCCCTTATCCCATGTATTGAGTTTTATCATAATAATCTATTTCTTTCAGTATGCATACCAGAAAAAAACACAAGAGGTTTTTCACTTCCATTGGCATCATCTTCTCGTTCTACCCCACCACCAATGAGCCATGAAAATTGTGCGAGGAAGAGGCAACACCTACCGCTACTGAAGTCTCGGACCTCAAAAATTCTGTCCAAATTCGAAGTGCAGCAAGAAAACTAATTTTTCTGTGAGAAGTGTAACCAGATCTTTTGTAGCTCAGAACAAGAACTGTTTTTATAAATTGCATAAAAATAAGTTGATACAGACCAAGTGTACAAAAATTGAATAAAACTATGAAAAAAATTTTGGATCCATAATTGTAACTACCATACATGAAAAAATATCATCTCTTGTATCAATTGCGATATGGTGATATTTTTCTGCCATCATTTTATCACTTCTACAACCCAAAATGTAAAATCTATAGTGAGGTTTCCATTACAATCTTCAAAAATTCAATATATTATTCATAAAAAAATTGCATATGACTTTTTTCTGTGTCTGTGAGAGTACCATGCAAATTATTGTATTCAAAGTGATTGGATAGTGCGAGGAATAATTTTAAAGATTAACAACATTTTAAAAATATTTTTTTTTAAATTTTAAAAAAAAAAAAAAAATTTGAAATTTTCTACAAGTCAGAAAATATTGCTTGATATCATAGGGCTCCATATTACATAATTATTTTACAGACTTCAGAAATCTGATTGAAACTTCAATATTCCTTATATTTTCCGGAAGATAAAATTTTATCTTACTGTAGACGGTGCTCCATTCATATAGGGATTTCTTATGAATGAGATAAAAAATATATTGTTTCATAAATATGAGTTAAACGGTGTATTTCAAAATGATCTGGATGATTCAAAAGAAATTAATTCAAAAATATAGATTGCTAGTATGGCCAGTACTTTCTATAACTTGGAGATCTCTGCAGGAATCTCTTATGCATTTTTTGCGATAGAAAAATTCTGTTCACTTCGGCCTCAAATGACTATTCTCAGTTATCAGTATTTCAGGATCAACACTTTTTGATAACTCTTATGGCATATGTTACTCTAGATAGTTTAGTGCAAAGCTTGCCTATATGATATATCTGTAATATTTTTATTTATATTAATAAATATAATAAACAAAATTAGACCAAGAATACTACCCTATGGGACTCCCTTGACTTTCTCAAGGCAATGGATCTTTTCGAGTTCTACTTATGTTTTTTTTTTTTCGAATATGACTCAAACCTGTCATAAGAATTTACACAAATTCCATATTAAGTTTCCCTAATAAAATATTATCCTTACAGTCGAAGGCCTCAGATGAATTCACGATAATCCCATAGGATAGATCTCCCTTTTTTTTTGGTGGAATGCACAAAATTATTCAAATAATCATACTAAAGATTGGAAAACATTCAGTAACCAAAAGGGATACTAATTGTTTAGTCATTGATATTTCAAAAATGTTTGATAAATACTTCACTGATTGGTTCAAAATTCATATATCTAGCTTATTGCCTTTTTTAGGAAGAGGTTTTACAACAGCAGTTCACCTAGAAAAATTATCTCGTCAAAGGACCCTGCTCAAACGTTATGGAAAAGTGCTCTATGTGGGAATTGCTTGAATTTTTCATATTGTTCAGAAGAATTTGTCCTGATTAAAAGCTACCATTATGCTAAGTCCAATAATCAATAGTTTCTGAGATATTGCAGTCGTATTGCATCCATATTATGGTACTTGGGATATGCCACCATGAATCTAAAATTCGGTACGTCTAACTTTCTTCATAGCGTTCTAAAGGTTCTAATCAGCCAGCGCAATAGTACCACAGGTCTCCAATAGGTTAAACTGTAACAAGAGTGTATTTATTCAAGTACTCCTTCAATAAAGGAGGGAGAAACCTGTTGTGTATTTTATATAGCTTAAAAGTTACGAAATAAATTACCTACTCCAGAAATATTTTCAAATTACCTATATCGAAATATTCAAATAGGGGTTGTCTACATGGAACAACTTGCATAGCGCAATAGCAAAGGTCCCGTGAACAAAACAGAAATGCGACACTCTTACCCAAATATAAATATTTATTTTTCCGTATCATTGGCCAATATCTCCGAAACTATTGGTTATTGGACTTTAGCGTAATGGTAACTTTTAATCAGGAAGACTTCCTCTAAACAATTCCCAGATAGATCTCTTTTCCTTAATTTTTGAGCAGGATCCTTCGACCAGGAAAGTCAAAATACTGACATGTGCACAATTTTACAATATGTGGTGGGTAGGTACATCGATTCTTGTGTGCTGCTTTTGTTCTTGATATTTTTTATTTTATCGACTTATTCAAATTCTGTAACCGGGCACGAAAACAAAAAGTGGAATAAAAGGCTATTGACCTTTCAAAACCACTTAACCTCATCACTAATAGAAATTAAAAAATATCTCAACTGAAAGGCACATTTCTTCTTAATTATATATATTTTTCATTTAAGTCAGAAGATTTGCATCTGATGATAATAATTGCTCCATTCTCCCATGAATTCAAATTTATCATTAGGATTTATTTATTATCCGACAAATAAACGTCACGTCACATGTCAAATATGAGATACTGGAGAACACAACTTTTCATAATTTCAAGATTATTAGCAAGAATTATATTTTGTTACCGATTCTCTTTTTCTAAAATGAAACAGAAGTTCAGTTTTGTTTGCCATCCGGTGGTGCCGCCACTTTACGGAATACAATTTTCACAGTTTCCCTGAAAGTTTAATAGATGGCGATCGCAAATTGCATCCAATACTTTTTCCATAGAGATTGATGACTATGTATCTTTAGACAATGCTATAAGTGTGGAAAATAGTATTAGTAGAGATATTTTACCTTCATAAACAAGTACTGATTGTCAGGAGCCGTTTCAAGAAAATCTTGAATATTTTTGGCCGTCAAAATTTTAGATTTTGTGCTTCTAAAGCCATCCGATTTCCTTTTTAATAGCGCTATTAACTTAGAATAGGCTTCTATATTTATGTTGTTTTTTATGTTTAGCATTGAGTAAAAAAATGTTCCGATAGGTAGAAAGAATCACCTTATTTTTAACCGACGAAACCAAAAAGGAGGAGGTTCTCTATTCGACCCGTATATTTTATGTTTTTCCATCATATTTTTTTATGTATGATCACGCATAACTTTTTACTGAGGCGTCCGATTCCGATAATTATTTTTTCAGTGGATAGGGTGTACCTCGACTTTGGTCCCATTTGGATTAAAAAGATGAAATCCACCCCTAAGGGTAGCGAAATTAAGGATATTGATTACTCACCCTCTGAATTCTTGTCCGTTAACCGATTCTATCAGGCATAACTTTGTACTGGGTTCTTCGATTTGGATGATTCCTTTTTTAATAGATAGGGTATAACTTATATTTGGATTTCGAAATGAATTAGCTACCCTTACGGGTGGAAAAATGGGGGATAATTGATTTTTCACTAGTGAACATTAGCACACACATACGTAGTTGACAATGACAGATCGCTACTGACAATATTCTTGTTCCGTCAAAATCAGTATATTTCATGAGAGGATGGAATGATATACAAAGTAATGAAATAAACTAACCAGAACAACGGAAATAATTCATATTACAACAAATAGTAAAAGTAGGTAATCATATTATTTAACTGGTAATAGTTGAAGTAAGGTGGGTAAGTAAGTATTTTGCAAGTAATCAAAAAACAAGTAGGTAGTAATTGGTAGATTTTAGCCACAAAAAATTGGAGAATAAAAAAATTAAACCGACGAAATACGGAACTGAAAAGTAAAAACTAAAAACTTCTTAACAAAAAATTAAACCGACGAAAAAATCAACTGAAAATAAAAAAATAAAATGAACCTTCTTAGTCTAAATGATAATTGAACTCCTAAACTAATGTTAGTAACTGATTTTGAGTCGGCGCCAAACAAACTAGCAATTGAATCAGGTGAAGCGTAAAATGATGGCAGCGAGATGCACGGCTGCGTTTTGATAACTTCTTTCATAGATAATGATCTTCGATAATTGTTTGTTTGTCTGTGTGTCGTGTGTTTTTGCCTATTTTCTACAGTGGTCGTAGGTAAATATATGAATTGGATGAATCGTGATATAGTTGTACTCTCTATAGTATCTCTGATGTATGGCAAAAATTCTTCTCCGGCCATAAAACTCCAGTACGATTTTTTTGATACGAAAAAATTTCTGGTGAGGAAAAAATATTGTTTTAAAACTCTTTATCTTTCAATATAGTAAAAGACATCTGAAAATCCAGGAATAATGTGAACAAATGTGATTGCAGAAATCATTTTGTATCTGGAAACAATTTTTGTTTGAATTTCTATATCTAAAAGAGTTTTTCAATTTCTTTTTTGCATATAAAATGGAGAAGTACCTTAGCAGTCTGTCAATACTCAATGATCAAAAGTGACATCTATAACGTTGCGTTAGAACTCCAACTTGGGGAATTCATCGATTTTATATACTTCGCTAGTTTCGTTCCATCAGAATCGACAGTTTTTCCATTTTCGTGGGATCCCTAAGAAAGACGTTGTTTATCTCTCAGATCCCCAGAGAGCAATGGATTCTGCTTTCACCCACATGGCTTTTTTTCAATAAAACCGATCTGGAAGCGAACTAAATCCCAATAATAGCGATGTTGTGGATGAGATGTTTCGGAAGAAGGCGTTTATGAATATATTTTTGGCTCATACAAGGACAATCACGAAGGATGATTGCGAAAATGGATGGCCATGGATTTGTATTCTCTTACTAATATTGGACCACTGTGAGTCATTCGATAGAGCTTAATGAGTCTCAAGTTCAATCGGAAAGTTTTTTTGAGATTCCCAAAAAACTAATTTTGACTTTGAAGAACATGTATTGAATTGCCCTACATTGTCAGATATCAGAGATTTAGGAAAACGTAGCCCCATATTTTGTTAGTCCAAGGTTAAGCGATTCTTTTTACTATTTGATTCGTTTGAATTTTTTTTTCCAACAACCCCTCAGGCCATTATGTCCTCACAATTATGACATTTGGTGGAGGCTTTTCTTTTTTCTTTGTTTTCGATCCTCATTCTGTGGTTTTGATGTTCGATAAGGTTGTTTTTTACAATAAATTGTTTTCTAAGATTGTGTGAATGAAATGCGTTTGCTTTTGGGTCCTATTTGTTTTACGTCACTGTGAAGTTAACAAAGGCTGAGGTATTTGTCGGAAATTTGAAATTGGTGCGTTTAGGTAGAATTCAATGATTGGAAGAAGGGGGGGGGCATGAGAAGTCTATTTCGTCATTGATACAAATTGAGGAGTTTGATTTAGTTTCTTTGAAGATTTCCGAGCTTGGTACCTCTGTGCAAAAGTGAAGGAATGTTACGTTTTTGGGTCAAAATCAACTTCAACAAATAAAAATTTGTGGAGACAGACTTCCTGTTTTTTCCTACCCAAAATATCAAATACCTCAATGGGTCCTGATTTTATGAGTAAATCCCGGAATAACGATGGGTGATGTTATGGGTTGTTGATATGAGAGTTGTGATGATAATAGTTGCTTTTGCAGTGATACTTCTCAGTGTTGGGTCTGAGATATATGACATGATTATATATATATATATATATATATATATATATTGTTATGTTAAGAAGGACTAGTTATATATTTTAAAAATGAAAAATAAATAATTTCTTAAAAAAACCACACAAATAATAAATATTTAATAGTTAGTAGTTCATGAGATATAGTTTTTACAAGTTCTATTTACTTTCTGAAGCCTCTGTATAACATTGATAGGTAAATATATGCAAATACTATAATGCAGTAATTGTCTTACATTTTCAAAAATGATTCCAACATATAATTGTTTGAAATACAAGAAAAAGTCTAGTTTTACAAAATTATTCTGGATTAAATGTGATCAACAAAATTATAATGTTAAAACATACAGTATATGAAATTGCATCTAACTAAAATAGCCAATGGGAGAACAAGAAACTTCTTGATGAAAATAGCCAATCAGGGAACAGAGATGGGTTGATGGAAGATTTGAAATTGTGGAAAAGTAAGAACACAGAAACGTCGAAAATAATTATGATAAAATCTTGTATTTGGTTTATATGGAATGTAAAATATGTTAGTTGATAAGTTTTCTCAAATAACACCAAATTAGTGAAAGTGCGACAAGGAAGTGCGCGATTTTCAAAAATTCAAATAGAATGACAAAACAGAAATCGTATCCAGGGAAAGAAAAAACAAAGCGACAGGAGGAAAAAAGTTAAAAAAAAAAGTTGTTGAAAATACGAGAGGAAAGAAATTCCGGATTTTCACTGATATTTAATAACAAATCAATTTAACCTCTGGAAAATTTCGACAAAAAAATAATTGAGGATAAAAGAAGATTACCTTTTTGTCTTCCACATGAAAACTTATCCAAGCTGATTTCAAGGATTTTGGAGAGTTCCACTGCAATAGAGAGTCCCTAAGAGGAGTAGATGAAGCAGGATAACAGAGAATCACCAGGAAATACATCAGCGACAATCCAACTCCGGGTATACACTTTTTGAGTGCACATCACAAACTGAACCACTTTGCAAAATAACTCTTATATCTGAAGAACTTTGTTCAATTTTGGTATTGAACTATAAAAAAAAATTTTAATTCAAAAGAAAAAGTGAGGTTATACTTATAATATACTTCATTGTTTTTCATTATTTTCTGTGAAAATTTGTCAATTGCTCATAGTTTAAGTTATCTATCGCAGGTCAGGTCAATATAAGTTTTCCTGAATAAAGGAAATAATTGTTTTTGATAATCTCTGGTTTACTTTCCACAATGATATGCTGATCTTTCACCTAGAAATACTGAGCTGAAATAGTTCTATTGACATCAAGAAAGGCAGAGTGGCTCTGTTGCCAGTACCGACTCCTGAGGCATAGGCGTTCCAACTGAGTTTAGTCGTGGTAAGAAAGGAAAAAAAAAGCAGGGAGAAAAAAGAAATATATGAAATTCTTGAAAATCAATAGGGCAATGGTATATAAGAATAATTTCAAAGGGAATTACAAAGAGTAAAAATAATGAAAATTTTACAAGTATTTAGTAAATTTGTTATGGTATTGGGTGGAAGAAATAATTTTACAAATTCTATTGAATTCATTGAAATAAACCTCAGAACAAAACAACCCATAACATATAATAACAATTAGCTTCCAACGCGGAGCGAAGTAATGTGGGCAATTATTAAGTATAAGTATAAATAAAAATTATTATATTCTACCCAATCATATTAATATATATATATATAAAAATATATATTTATATAAATATATATATATATATATTTATATTTTTTTAAGTGATTTATTTTTTTTCAGTTTTACTCCGTTACTAATAATCCGATCGAGTTGTGCTAGAGCTCATTTTCTTCACATTTCGATTTTTTATAATTTGTCCATTGAAGGCATAGATTGCTCCATTAGTTCTCGTTACAAGCAAAAAACAAAAAGATTTTTCACATTTAAATGTTCCTAACAAATTAAGTAATGACACTTTCGAGTAGGGAACATAACAAGATATAACTTTCGTATGATGGCATAGTCCGTTTCCTGGTAGTATTTTTGTCACAGAATCACTAGAGCAGAAAATCTCTATTGATTGGCCTATTTGGCTGATCAGGGTTCGTTCCTGCATCAGCACGTCAGCACGTGAGTTCTGGACTGTGCTTCTCTCTCTGATTGAAGATATGTAGTGGTGGTAGACTGAGTGAGCCTCCAAGGCTGCAGTGACGTTCAGTTATGCAAGCCTTTGGATGTGATGCTACCATGACTATCTCCGTCTGCTGGTGTTATCGACGGCTACATTTGGAAGTATGTACCATATCTTCCTCAAATGAAGGAGGGAGTGAATTATCAAAGAAGAAAATTACATTCCATTTGGGGATAATATATCCACATTTTTTTCACTCTCACTCAGAATTTATATCGAAGAGATATGACGAGTGCAGAGTTGAACTTTCATAGTTGATATATGGAGGAATTTTTTATATTCACAAAGCAAAAAAAACTCCATCAACTTGAATTCGATATATTTCAATAATGAAATTGTAACAGATACATTTTGGAAACTTCCCTCCGTCCTCGCACTGAAAACCAAATCAAACTTCCGTGAAACTCATAATCGTAGTTGTGATTTTCATTTCTGTAGAATCCCGGGTTCTTGGACAAAATTTCAGCAACATGAAATATACCCACCGAAATTCAAATGCAAACTTTTAACAAATGATCAAACTTTGTTGTCTAAGTGGAAAAGTGGATGGAGGCAATCCTACAAACTTTTCCCATCCAAAATGAACTTGCTTAATCTATTCACCTTTTCCGCTGCTTGATTTACATGAATGGAATCAAAACTTTCATAGAGTTTTCATCAAAACCAGTGGTGAGATTGGTGGCCATGTTATATATTATTTCCATATCAATTCTAGAAGCGGGTTAGGATTGGGAATTCAAAATTAGCTGACAGCGCCAGAGTGGCAAAAATTCAAATCAGACATACTTACATTGTTTGTCTGTATTTCCATTAGCTTTTATTTTCCAGTTTTTTCGTGTAGTGTTATTTATTTCAAGACTCTAGTGAAGTGGTGTATGTGAATCTTAAGACAATATCATTTGCGAAAACTCACTTTAAAGGAGGCAAAAAGTATATCCTAATTTGCTTGCAATTTTTTTTTTTCAAATTTCTGGTGAAGTCACCGGGAATTATTGTTATGAATTATTTTGAAGGAATGTTACACATTATTTGTGGATGTTCGAATTGAAAATAAAACTAACAAAAAAACTATTTTTTTTATTTCATCCAAAACAAACAAGTTGATGTGAAAATTTGTCCTTATCACTTGAATATAAATATACAAGGCGAGTCAGAAGTACTTTGACAAACTTCAGGAAATGATTCCTCAAAATATTCTAATATGAATTGTCCAAATAAATATATGTCCGAAAACGATTCAGGGTGTTGAAGTTTTATTTTTATTTTCGTTTTTTTTATATAACTTTCGAAATACTGACTTTAATTGAACGAAAATTGATATTGAGTGGTTTTTTGAGGTGTCGAATTCGAACCTGATGTTATTATTGCTCTTACTCGTAGGGGGCGCCTCTTACACGTCTTTTTCTTTTTTGAAAATTCATAACTTTTTTGTGCGTACTTCTAGCACATTTTTCAGTGAAAGAATCAAGTCCTCTATCATAACTTCGTAAAAAAGCTTCTTCTGTTACAAGTCGCTATAAGCAACCGTTTCCTAGATATTTAAACTTGAAAATTTCAAGTCGATTATTTGATAATCGATGCGTGTTGAAGTTATTGCCATTATTTTGTATTTTTCACAATAATGGTATTAGGAAATGAATTTGACGTACAAGTAAGTAGTTTTGGTTTTTTGTAGGGGGCGCCACATATTCTATTTATTTTTACTCGTTTGAAATAGTTATTTTTGTATCAAAGGTGCGAAATCTGTATTTGTTTTAATAAAATTTGCAAGAAATATCAACATTTCATTTCAAGAAATTTTGAATCTGTAGAATAAAATAAAATAAAGGAAACTGAATTGTATTCAAATAAATTGTTCAAAGTGTCCACCTTCAGCAACGATACAGGCATTTAGTCTTCTAGTCATTGAATCTCGTACCCGCTTAAAAATTATTGGTGTGTTTCTTATTGTTTCACAGGCGTCTACTATTCGGTTTCTTAGATCTTCCTCGTTCGCAACTGGAGTTTTATAAACTAGTTACTTCAAATGTCCACGGAGATTTAAACTAGCGGGTTTAGATCTGGGGACCTTGGTGCCCACGCCTGGCTAGGTTCTTCTACACCCCTACCGATCCATCGATTTGGATAGACAGTATTGAGGAATTCCCTGGCTACAAGGCTGAAATGAGGCGAAGCCCCATCATGCATAAACCACATGCGGATACAAATTTCTAATGGTACATTCTGAAGTAGTCCCGGCAATTCATTTTCTAAAAAGTCTCTGTGAGTTGCGCCATTCAGTCGGAACGGAAGAAAGAAAGGACCTATCAAGTAATTATCAAATATTTCCGCCCATACATTTACAGAAAATTGATACTGATAATGTCTTTCACTAACTGCATGCGGATTTTCCAGAGCCCAAACATGGTTGTTATGAAAGTTTGTGATAGCATTTCGCGAGAAGTTTGCCTCGTCCGTGAAGAGAACATATCTTAAAAATTGGGGATTTCCAGCCAATTTTCACAAAAACCACTGACACATAGTAATGCGTTGAGGAAAGTCTCGTGGCAAAAGAGCTTGTACCCTTTGAATATGGTATGAATGAAATTGTCGATCGTGGATAATTCTCTCTAAAAAAAAAAACTGTAACACATTTATTTGGACCATTCATATTAGAATATTGTTAGGAATCACCTCCTGTAGTTTGTCAAGTACTTCTGACTCACCGTGTATAGTCACTCTTTTCAATACTGTATGAATAGATCTTCGGTATGTTGAATACTTTTTTTTTGTCTCTTCTTAACTCTCTTTTTTTTTTCTTCTCAACTCTCTTTGGAATTTCTCTTTTTACTTGTTTTCTTGGCCACAGACGAAACAGGAAGATTTTGAGAAGGAACTGTATTCTTCTTCAAGAGCCCGTCGCGTCGTCTGTCTATAGACTACTAAATCCTAGATTAGTCTGCACCAGTATGTTACATTCATTTTCTCACGGAAATGATAAAAACCTATTTCAGTACAACGGGATCGTTTTGCCCAAGAGTCACATTGAGATACACAACAATAATGATTTGAAATAGAATCACTAATTTTTTCACTCGAGGACGTACAATATTCAACAAAATATACACCAGGTAAACCAGAATTCCATTGAATGTCAATTCAATTCATGTTTCGAAAAGTAAACAATGTACTTATGTTAGTTTCAAAAATCGACACCAGCGGAAGTATCCGTTATTTTGAATTCCCAATTGGGGTAATATTTCAATAAATGTCACGATGTCATGACATATTCATTCTAATTTTGATGATATGAAATATGTTTCACATCTTGCCAAAATAACATACAGGGCGACCCAGAGGTGTATGCAAGCTCCATAACTTTTTTTTTAATCCAAGCTATCGAGTTGTTTTTATTAACGATAGGTCTGACAATGAGGCACATCCTAAAAATATTTATATACAGGATGTTCCAAAACAAGAGACACAAGTTCTGTTTATTTAAACGGCAACCCCCCATTTCTATTACATTTTTGGATTTGCACTAAATTGTCGATATAACGCACCCAAGTTTCTTGGGCTCATCTGCAATAGTTTTTGATTGATGTGTCAAAACAGCGTCGTACATAGACCCACAGAAATATTCATAACTTCAAAACCATTCAACATAACTTAACCAAATTTTTTACAGTCGTTTCCTAGGCTTTTCGCATGTTTTTAGTCGATATTCCGTCCCCTACTACATTCTTGGGAAATGACAAATTGCAATACTCGACTTTTTCGAATGCAAAACACTATATTTAATTGCATCATGTGATTTTTCAAAGCTTCTTGTCGATATATGGTTTGTGGGGTCACTTGTGAAGTTTGCGGGATTTGTTGCAAAATAAGAAATTTGATGGTTTTTCCGAAAAAAAGGAATGGTTAGGCCGTGTGTAAGTGTGAACATCGTGTCTTTCAATACTTGACAAAGTGGAATTGTTAATAATCAAATCAAAAATCAAAAAAATCAAATCCTTTTTTTCCTTAAAATGACAACAAATTTTGTTTCGTATAGGAATAGTCAGTACTTATATCTAACTTACAACGCGTACTAAAAAACAAGCAAACAGATTTACGGGTCTAAACAATATTGCACAAACACAGTAGAGTGGATCACAGAGGACTAGATAAAAACTCATCGAGTGTATAAAAACAATTGATCAACAAAAACGTCTTCAGCCGTCTTTTAAAAATCGTTGCATTTTCAGCTCTCTTGATCATTACTGGAAGGTGATTGAAAATTTCAGGTCCAATGCATTTAGGAGCATTTTGAGTAATCTTATATTTGGCAATTTTGACAGGAATCATTCGTTTCTGACAAGTGTTCTTATCATGAATATCACTGTTCAGAATGAAGTCGGTTTTATTGGTGAATACATAAACTGAAAGTTAATATATGAATAGACTTGTAAGAGTTACAATATTCTGATTTATAAAAAAGGTCCTACATGAGCTTCGTTTGGGGGTGTCAAATATACAACGTAATTCTGTTCAATGAAGACGTTTCTACTCATTGTTCAGTTGCCCCACAAGCAAACACCATAACGCAGTCTAGACTCAACCTGAGCATAATATACACCAATGAGTTGTTTTTTATTCAAAACGACTCTCAGATTCCTAAAGAGATTATGAGTGAGCACAATTTAGAAACCAGCTGTTACAGTGTGGAATCCAGTTCAGATATTCATCAATTTGCATACCCAAGAATTTATCTGCATTATGAGAGCTTTATAAGGTAGTATTATTAACCTTCAGTTGGAGTGCTCCGGTCTTATTTTGATAGTTATGAAAACGAATAACTTGAGTTTTTTCAGCATTAAAAAATAGATCCTGTATTCAGAGGTTAAGTTCAGGATATCCGTACATTTGTGTGTTAAAATATCAGTTTGCTTATCCGAGATCAATATACTAATATCGTCCGAATATGCAGTAAATAATGAGTATGATATTTCCCTATCAATATTGTTTATGTATAAGAGAAACATAACCGGCCCCAATATAGATCCCTGAGGCACACCAGTCCGGACCGGTTTCGTTTCTGATGTGGGAAACGAAACCACACCACCTTGATCAAATCTCAATGAGACGCATTGGTTTATGTTACTGAGAAACGAGGATATCCAGAAATGTGAATTTCCCCTTAGACCATAACATTCCAATATATCCAGCAGTTTCAGGTGATTCACGCAGTCAAAAGCCCTGCTCAAATCGCACAAAATAGCAGCTGGGCACTCGCCCACTTCAATGAACTCAATCAGAATTCCATAGAAAGTTAGTAGAGCAGTTTGAGTCGATTTTCCAGAGCGAAAGCCATGCTGCATGGGTATCAAGATATTGTGTGATTCAAGGAAATCATTCAAGCGCTCTAGGAATGCATACTCGGAGACTTTCGAAAAGCTCTGGGGGACAGTGATTGGTCTAAAATTTTCAATAGTTGATGATTTTTTGTTCTTACGCAGGGGAGTTACCTTTCCCACCTTTAGGGATGTAGGAAAACTGCCATTTGAAAATGAAAGATTCGCTAAAAAAGTTATCGGTTTTATAATGATGTGGCAAACTCTTTCTAGTATAAACACTGGTATCTCGTCAGTTCCTGATGATTGTTTGCTCCTTAGTTTACGATTGATCAAATTTAATGATTCTGATTCGCTAAATGGCTCTAAAACATTGTGTATGGATGTCTATCTATTCCATTTTCATTATTTATGTTCGGGCGATAATAATTATCACTCGGAATATCACATATTAAGGCCTGTGGTGCTTCGATGAAAAAAATATTTAATTTATTCACGATCTCTGAAGGGTCTTCGAAAACGTCATAATTTTTTTAAATAACGATGCTCTCACATGAGTTTTTACTTCTGTTTGTGAGTTCAGATACTACTTTCCACAACATTTTCGGTTCGTTATCTGACATACTAATTTTGTTTTGGTAAAATTTCTTTTTTGTTTCGTTAACCAATTTCAGGTGTCTTTTTTTGTTGTTATGTTTCAGATAAAGCAGGGCTACTTTTCTTTAGGTAAAATAAATGTTTCAATGAACGACTAGATTCTTCAACAAGATCGTCAATCCACATCCGTTTATTCTTGTTAAAATATATTTTCCGTTTGGGGAAGGCAGTTTCAAAATAATGAAGGCATATATCATAAAAACGATTGAAGGCATCTTCGCAAACACCATATTCATAAATATTGCTCCATTCCTCTTTTTCCAATAAAAACTCGTTTTTTTTTTAATAACTTTCATTGAAATACCTCTTCATTTCAGTTTTATTGATTGATGTCAGAGGAGAGCTTTCGTTAATGTCTAAGAGTGATTTCACAATCAATAACGTAACATGATTCCTCATTGTTACAGTTTGAAAAGATCTGGTCAATCAATGTGCAGCTGGTATTAGTGATCCTTGTGGGCTAACCCACCAATGGGCGAAAATCGTAACATGACATCAAATTACATAATGATATACTGAATTAACATTCGAGAATGAATCAAAGTTCAAATCACCACAAATAAAGTAAATCGTGCCAGGTTCATGAAGAAGGTCCAGTACTTCACGAAAATTATAAAAAATAAGTCAATATTACCAGAAGGAGATCTATAACAATTCATTATGACAAATTGTTGCTCATTTAGTGTGTAGGAGATAGCACAGATTCAAAATGTTGTTCACTGCAGAACTCATCAAGCTCAATAACAGTTGCCTTGATATCGTTCCGCGCCCATATAGCTACTCCACCACATCTTTTTGTTGGTCTGCAGTAAAAACCACACAAACTATAACCTGGAAAAACTATATTGTCCAGCAGTGTTTCCTCAATGCCAATCTCTGTTATACAGCAGAATGTTCATTTTATCAAAGTATATATATGTAAGTATTTACGTTTAACAATAGCATATTTGGATTTATTAACGATCCATAGTCGATTTCAGACGATAATGTAAAATATTGTTGATATACAGGGTGTTTCCTAACTACGGTACGAAACTCCAGGGGGTGTTTCGTTAGGTCATTTGACAAAAAAAAGTTCCGATGAACATATGTCCGGAGTTGCTTCGTTTCTGAGATACAGGGCGTTGAAGTATAAAAAAAAGGTATTTATAAAATATCCTGAATATCCTGAAACCGATGTGGTTGAAATGTGGTACAGCTATTTGAAGTAATAAGGCAATTATTTGGCCCTAAGTAGGTTCAGTGGCGTCTCAGTGGTCACCACAGCCAACAATACTGAGAAAAAAATTATTTTCTCCTTTTCAGTGCATTTGAATATAAGCGTGGGTTCTAAAAAGTTTTTTATAAGCGTGGTAAAAATACAACTTTTTGGCCTCCTGTGTTTTTTGCATATTTAGCTTAGTTTTCGAGAACAAAAAAAATTAAGGCACTCTACAATCATGATTACCTGCTATGGAGACCAGCTGACAGTGATAGTATTGTCATATCAGTAAAAGTCAGAGTTGTCTATTAGCAATGATTCCATCATGAATACTTTTACTAACGCTGAAATGGCTGACATGCACTTTATTTATGGATTAGCAAATGGAAATGCGGAAGAAGCACGGAGAATCTACCAGGATAGATATCTTAACAGAGTTATTCCATGTGCTAAAACATTTAGAACGCTACATGCAAGATTATGTGAAACTGGAAGTTTTAATAAAAATGTGAGTGGTGGAAGACCAGAAACTGTAACAACGCCTGAACTAGAAGAAGCTATACTTGATGCGATAGAAGAAGATCCTTCAAATAATACCAGGAAGATTGCACTGCAGCTTGAAGTAAGCCCAAAAACCGTTTGGAAAGTTCTAAAAAGAAACCTCCTATACCCATATCACATACAGCGGGTTCAAGCTCTACTGCCTAGGGATTTTCACCCAAGATTAATGTTTTGCAGGTGGTTGATTCATACGATGGCACACAATAATAATTTTTTACCAAATATTTTATTTACGGACGAGACACATTTTTCACGAGATTCTATTATGAAATTTTACAATAACCATTTCTGGGCCGACGAAAATCCCGACATCATTAGAGAATGTCATTTTCAGCAACGATTTTCGCTGAACGTTTAGGTAGGAATTATTGGTGACTACCTGATTGGACCCTTTTTTTTACCAGCAAGATCATCAGGTCCATCCTACACGGCTTTTTTGCGAAATCATTCACCCATTTTGTTGGAAGAAGTACCCGTATTTGTAAGAGGCAACATGTGGTTTATGCACGACGGAGCTCCAGCTCATTTTAGTGTTCTTGCTCGTCAGCATCTCGACATCACCTACCCTAATCGCTAGATTGGACATGCAGGACCTCAACATTGGCCTGCTCGCAGTCCTGATATGAATCCTCTAGATTTCTATTTATGGGGTCATCTGGAGGCTCTCGTTTATAAAACCCCTTTACCAGATGTGAATGACTTGAGGAATCGAATAAGTGACAATTGCAATGTCATAAGGAATACTCCAGGTATTTTTGAACGTGTCAGACAATCAATGACACATCGATTGCAGTCGTGTATTTTATCAGACGGTGGACATTTTACTCATTTACTTTAAGGTCGAAATTGTTGATTTTTTACTTTAGGTTTGTATTTTATGTTGTCCATGGATAATTTGTAGAATAAGTTAAAGTATTTTTTTCTCGAAAACGAAGCTTGATATGAATAAAACTCCAAATAGCTGTACCACATTTCAACCACATCGGTTTCAGGATATTCAGGATATTTTTTAAATACCTTTTTTTTAATACTTCAACGCCCTGTATCTCAGAAACGAAGCAACTCCGGACATATGTTCATGGGAGCTTTTTTTTGTCAAATGACCTAACGAATCACCTTCTGAAGTTTCGTACCGTAGTTAGGAAACACCCTGTAGGTACCGCTAAGCCAGAGCACCGGGTTCATGGCCACCTTGAAATTTTTTTCATAGATACCAACCTTGAATGACGAATAGATGGTTGGATTTTTGGATTTGATTGGATTTTTGGATTTGATTGGATTTTTGGATAATGAATCTCACTCGCGAAGAATTGGTGAATATGGTCTACTGTTTTGGCGAAGCTGACAGAGATACTTTATTAGCAAGACAATCTACCGTAAAATTCTAGAAGCAAGAACTCCACGGTGTCTTCTTCTTCGAAGTCAAAGATTGGTTGAACTCACTGGTAGTGGTTATACCAAAAAGAAATATGTTGGTGGTCGGATCAATGAGGAAAATGAGTTGAAAGTTTCATTGATGCTCAAGAAAATTCTTAAGCACTAGACCTGTGTGAAAACAGCAGCCAATTTGCCGAAGATTGCCGAACGTTCAGTGGCGTCAGACTCAAAATTTATTTGGGTTTCAGCGAAGATGTGGAAAAGTATTGGCCTCATTTCTTCCTACAAAACGAAAATGGACATACTTATGAATTGCTTTTAGAATGATTCCTAACAGCATTTCATAAAAAAATTATAATTCTGCAGCATGGTGGGATTATAATGTGCCAAGATGAAAACTGTCTCAAAAGTGGATACATATTATTCTTCCCTATACACATAATCATTCCGTGTGGAAAAAAATTCTTGCATTACTTGCAGAGGGGGTAAAATTACAACCCCAATTTAAAAAAGATCGATTTCGGGATTAGAACCAGAAACTGCCCCAACAAAAACTGATCCACAGAACTCATCCTAATCATAAAACAATATATTTCATTCTACTGTAATGTGGTCAGATCAGTCCGATCAGACAAAAAGTATCTGTTCTGTTCCGTTATTCTGTAACATAGACAGATGACATTTCTAAATTGTTAACGAAATCAAAGTTTATTTCTTTGGAGTTTCCCATCAGACAGTTTTGTTATTCAAAATGTGCCCGAATATCAAAATATATTCAAACAATATTCTGAGGTGGAGGATCAGAGCATCCGCCGAGCTGTGGAAATGAAAGAATTATTTATGGCATTGTCATAACCTGTAACCTCACCAGTGATATATTACCAGAGTTAAAAGTGATACATTTGCTGTTAGAACTTCATATTACTGTGCACGAACTATAATCATGTTGGATTTTTTTGATAGCCTGGAACAATACGAAGAAAGGGATACAATAGTCTGTGACATTGGTGAGAGTAAACATGTGTTAGGCGGTGAAAATCAATTGAATATCCTTCACTTCAATATCCGAAGTCTGAGAAAGAACTTTGATGAACTTTTTCTTTATATTCAGTCATTCAATAATGCTAACATCTGAAACTTGGTTATTGGACGATATTCGCACTTTATATCTTCCCAATTTTGATATTATATATTATGACTCACATTTTAACCAAAATGATGGCTTGATCCTGTTTATAAGGAAGGACATCAACTACAATGCATCTATCAAACGCCTATCTGAAACTAACCTAGTTCAATTATCCTTCGAACTAAATAACCTATCTTTCCTTCTGATAGCCTCTTACATACCCCCCTCCACCAACGTGGATCTATATCTAACGGAATTCGAAGATTATTTCTCCTCGCTAGATACTCATCATGATATAAATATCTTTTGCGGGGATATAAATATAAATACTCTAAACCTCGCAGATAGGAATGTCATTAATTATACCTGTATATTAGCAGAATTGGGATTTTTCCCTTATATCAATAAACCAACAAGAGTAACAGATAGTACCTCCAGCTTGATTGACCATATCTACGTCAAGATGCAAAATGCAAATGCTCATAACGATACAAGAATCAGATCATATATCTTTAAAACCGACATAACTGATCACTACACACTTATGCTGTCCGTCCATCTGGATTCTCCAATAAAGGTGACTGAACATTCCGATATAATAAAAAAAAAAAACTACCAATCGTAATAAACTCCATAAGTTATTGAAAAGAGAAAACTGGCAGGAAATCTATCAGTCGGTTGAACCAGAAACAGCATATAATTTGTTCATTGGAAAAATATCTCATTATATCGACGTTAGTACAATAACGAAAGTAATTCACTTGAACAATGATAGTACAAAGCTTAAACCTTGGATGACTACTGGTTTGCTGAATTCCATACGACACAGAGATCGTCTGAAACAAAAATTTATAAAATCAAAAAGTCCCGAATCTAAATCTGAATATAAAATATATCGCAACTTCTTATCCAACTTCCTGAGGACCACAAAAAATCAATATTACAGGAACCAAATCGAAATGGCACAGAACAACTCAAAAAAATATGGGAGTGTATCGGAGAAATTACGCATAACAAAAAATCTTCAGGCTCATACTCCTTCAATATCCATGATGCAGATCACTTCAATAAGTTCTTTTCCAATATAGGTACAACAATGGCAGGAAAAATATTAAAATCCGATCAATCTGCCCCAGAAAGAATGGGTGAACATCAAAGATTCGCTATTCTTACACCCTATAACGAAAACCGAATTGGTCAACGTTATATCGTCTCTAAAAAATACCCGATGAAATTTCTGTTTATCTTTTAAAAAAATTTCAATACATTTTTTGTTGAACCATTGTGTTTTATTTTGAACTTGAATTTTAGCCGTGGAATAGTGCCTTCCCGATTCAAGGAGTCAACAACAACACCAATATTTAAAAGTGGCGACAAAAAAAAGCTACCAATTATAGGCCAATAACTGTAATAAACAATTTTGCAAAAATTTTTGAAAAATGTTTAAAGTCCAGACTACTCCATTTTTGTACTAAAAATAATATTCTGTCGGATAACCAATTTGGATTCAGGGAAAACCTCTCTACTGAAACAGCGGTATTTCAATTAACAAACTCGGTATTCGATTGTTTTCAAAATCAACAAAAATGCTTGACAGTATTCTTAGACCTGGCTAAGGCTTTTGATACTGTCAATCATGAAATACTTTTCAATCGTCTGGAGTGCAGTGGAATTAGGGGCGTGTCATTGGATATACTGAAAGATTATCTCTCGAAAAGAATGCAGGTAGTTAAAGTGAATACTTCTTTAAGTGATCCATTACCAGTCACCATGGGAGTTCCACAGGGGACAGTCTTGGGCCCTATCCTTTTCTTGTTGTATATAAACAGTATTTTCTCCATTGAACAACTTGATGGCAACTTAATATCTTATGCTGATGACACCGCTGTGTCCTTTGTAGGTAACACCTGGGATGAAGCATACGATAAAGCTGAAAAGGGAATGGCATTAATTTCTAGCTGGCTCAGTAATAGTTTACTAAGCCTCAATATCGAAAAAACCAAATTCATGGCATTCTCTTCGACGGCCAAAGATCAACCCACTCTTCAGACCCTACATATCCATAATTTCAACTGTGATGCATCCGCTAATTGTCAATGCCCCTCTGTAACAAAAACTCAATCGATAAAATACCTGGGTGTTATAGTAGATCAATTTCTGCGCTGGAATGAGCATATCACATACACTACAAAAAGACTTCGTAAATTGATTTACAAATTTTACCAACTCAGGAATATTCTGAATAAAAAACTCTCATGATGTATTATTGCTTGTGGAATCTGGAGACAGTCCAAAATACATTACTTAAAATCTTATTGAAGAAAAATAAAAGATTCTCCACCACGAAATTGTACGAAGAAGCAGATGTCTTCAATGTGAAGAAGCTTTATATTTATCATTGTCTCCTGTGGATTATGAACACACCCTTGAATTTCAAAACACACCCGCATAACACCCGCCTTAACACAAACCAGAACATTGATGTTCCCTTTGTTAGACTTCGGCATAATCAGAGATTTGTAACATATATTGGACCCAAACTTTATAATCAATTACCCTCTGAATTGAAGAATATTACTAGTATCAAAAAAATTAAACCAAAATTGAAATTTTTTATGAAGAATAGTTTTGATTGCTTAAATGCTATACTGGAAAACATTTAATGGCCACACTAGTCTACATTTTCTATCAAATGAATTGTATCCATATAATGAGAACGATGATGCCACAACACAAGCTTGCTTAGGTGGCATCTCCTTCTCTATAAACGTGTATCCCCGGCTGCTATATTATGTTTGTAACTAATATTACGTTTAGGCTACTCGATTATATTATATCTATAACGGATTCATTTTCTATTGTGCTCTGTCATATATTAACTGAATAAAATTACTTACTTACTACTACAGGTTTTGAGGAAAGCAAACGTTACAGTTCTGAAGTTATTAATTTTTCTATGGGACGATGTTTTGCATTGTCTGGAAATTATTACTCCGAAAATGAATATTGCTCTACCATTGTGAAAATGCCAAATTTCAGTACCTTTGAAAACTAATGATAGTAACAAACACATTGAATGATCAGTTATTATGAAATAATCTTGACGTATTTCACCTTGTTAAAAGTCATATAGTACTTCTGAAGAACTTGTGAAATTATATTTTTGTGTTCCACCAAATGGGAGAGAGGATCAACATGATCAATAATATCTGTAGAAATGTCATTCACATTGATACAGGCCCACTTCCTATGTGGATTCTGCTTCTGAGAAATGTACCCTTTATTGTGTATTGATTCGTTCACTTTTGTGCACAAACGAAAATTGGAAACTCCTGAGAAGCTTTTTTCCCAATATATATTTGTGAAACTCTTTGAATGGATACTTTTGTCGTCGAAATGCTGTATTATACGAAGTAAATCCTTTCAAACCAGATGCGGAATGAGGAAATTCGAGTAGCAATTGAGTTTCGAATATTTCCATAGAAATGTGTTGAGGTTTCGGTTTCATTTCGTCACTATTCAGGAATTTGTTGGGTTTAGTAAGAAGAGATCCTCATCCTTCGTATTTTCTCGTTTATCTGCCATTTTAATTTTCAACAAATGTTGATTTACTCCTCTCAGTAGCAGTGGAAGTGTTCCATGATGTTATGTGATACCGCATTTTTTATGGTTTTTATTACAAGATTTTATTTAACTTGCTTAGTTCGTGTGTCATTCTGTATTTTTATCCGGTTCAATATTTGTAATCCATTTTTGGAGCACTTGCCGACATTCGATTGAGCTGAAATTTGGCAGGTGTTCATAATTCCGGTGACAATGCATTATTGAATTTTTGTTGGAGAAAAAAACAAAATGACACCTTCAAGAGGGCGGACGAGTTTTGTGATTATGGTACGATTCGATTCAAAATTAGTATGTGGGGGTTTTCTGGGTCGGATATTATGAATTTTCAGTAAAATTCCCAAATTCAAGTTGGCGGCTCCAAAACGGCGAAGGAGTTTTGTAATTTTTCTTCAAAACTCATAAAATCAAAATGGCGGCAACAAGATGGCCGATGATCTCTGTGTTTATGGTCCGATTCTATAACAAAATTGGTATGTGGGGGTTTTCGAAGTAGGAGATTATGAATATTTTTTTATTGGTGCCCCATTTTACCCATTTGAAGCACGCCCCAGCGTGTTTAAATCGAACTTGAAAAAACGCGCGTTTTTTTAAGTTTCCATGGCAATATCAACAAATCGAGAAACGTGAAGTCTTAATGACAAATTTTTTATTATTGATCTGACAGGAGTATCTTCTAACGTGAAATAAAGTATTACTAACAACTCGTTCATTCATATGTGATACCTCTTGCTCCTCCATCCATTTGATGAACTTTTCATATTCTTTTTCATATATATCACTGGATTTTCGCAGTATCAACCGCGATTCTGCCTCACTATTCAAAAAATCGATATTAGAATAATTCATTTTCGAGCTCTGGTGACAACAAATATTGATCTTCGATAAAAAATTGCAAATAAATATCTGTTTTTCTCATTTCCATGACAACGAAAGGTATACTGATGTCACATCACGATTTCAACCATTTTGCATTATTAGTTTTTATTTCTTTTTTTTGTAGTAATAATACCAGTATATATGATTTCAAAGTGCACCAATAAAAAAAATTGCGTAAAGTATTCGTGGATAACTGGTCTTAAAAACACTTGCTCTATTTTGAGCACTCCGGCTGCGCCGTCGTGCTCAAAAAATCGCGCGTGTTTTAAAGCCCTTTTTATCCACTTATACTTCAATATACTATTATGAAAATTCACAAATTCAAGATGGCAAACGAGTTTTGTGATTATGGCCCGATTCGATTCAAAATTGGTATGTCGGGGATAGAGATTATGAATTCAGTCGAAGATTCGATTCCCTGTTTTATATATCATTATAATTAATTTTATCTTTTTATGATTCTCCCTGTAGTACTTAGTATCAGGTCCCTAACATTTATAGAACCCTATATCATATATAATTTTCAACAGGAAAAAGGCCTCATAATAACGATGCTCAAGTACTTGAAAGCACAAAATGAAATAATTATTGAAAAACATTTTTAAAGACAAGCTAATGCACTTTTGTATTCCAACTCAAAACTTCGCGTGACTAGCTTTTGAATCCATAACTCACGGAATAACCTGCGTCACATATCCAAAGCAATTATTTTTTTACTTTTTAGTGCATTTTATTAAAAGCTTGTCTTTAAAAAGGTTTTCTATTGAATATTTTTTTGTGTTAACGTTCCCCAAAATGATCTTTGCTAACTGGAAAAAAGAACCGCAAAATGACATTCCAGCAGACTAGTACTGGAAGTCGTCATGGAATCAAATGACTAGATGTTATTTGTTTATTCATAATTCATAATAAATTTTCCCAAAGAAGTATCATGATGAACTATGGATTAATTGAAATTTTGTAGTCACACAATTTCTTTTTCGAACTTAGCATTTCCTCCAGTGATGGAACAAAATTTCCGTCTGCTGCTCCCGCCAATGTAAACTTCTGATTGAATTTCAGCTCGATGGTTTTTCTAGGATTCATTTTGGTTAATTTTTTGAGTTAGTTCTTTTTGAAATGTCTTCATCTGCATCCTTTCAGTTGCTGACTGATAAACCTGTGATAACTCTTGTGAACGATCCTGTATAATTCAGCAGACTGAACAAAAATGAATGAGGCATACTTTTCATTGGAGCTTTTTGGTGCAACAAGCCAATCAGAATCTGTCAGCTCACGAAGCTTGGAATAATATGCTGTCAATGAAAATATGTGCAAGGGTACGAAAAATCAACTGAGATGGCAACTTTGTACGTCAATCGATTTACGTTGCTTGTAGTCGATTGGTATTTCTTAACAGCGAATGGTATTTTTGTTGTCAACTGTACTATATTTAGATTTTTATGGAGGTTATTCATAACTATTCTTTCTATTTCGGTCACAATATGATTTTTCAAATAATAAAATACGAAATCAGAAGAAAATACAACTCAACGTGAACGTAGACATTTACAGGTAAGATGTTGAAGCAGATGATCCTTGGTTGCCTACTGACCCAATAAAAACCTGTCTACGTGAGTATATAAACTATTTAGAAATCAACATCTCTCGAGTGATTACTTATTATTTGTAGATTTGTTGGACCAGGATGTGTACTTAAGTCTATGTGGCTAGGCATTCACATCCTACCTCCATCAAAATGATCAATTTTTATTACAATTCTGATTTAACATGAAACCCTACACGATCTCATTGTCTCTTCCACAGCTAGTAGATTTCAACTTCCATTTATCATGTGTCTGATTCTGAGACCAACGATGATGACGTTACACGGGTACCCAATTGGGACTGATATCGTTATATCTGTTTGAATATCTAATGTTAAAAATACATGCATGACGTCTTCGTGATTGAATTTGCTCTTCGACCAAAACCATTTGACGTAGACTGACTTCCTTGAACCTAAATTTATATGTGAAGTTTACGGCTCATGATATTATGGAATCCCTTCATTTTATGATTCTCACTAATTTGGGTTTATCAAATCACGACACGTGTTTCACTATATAACAAGCCTTCATCAGAGGAGGAGCGAAAATTAATTCTCTTTATAGTGGGTTCTATCACCAACGGCGCTTTCATGGATTCTGCTTATGAGAAATATACCCTTCATTGTGTATTGATTCGTTCACTTTTGTGCACAAACGAAAATTAGAGAATCCTAAGAAGCTTTTTTCCCCTTAAATATTCGTGAAACTCTTTGAATGGATTTTATACTTTTGTCGTCAAAATGCTGTATTATACGAAGTAAATCCTTTCAAACCAGATGCGGAACGAGAAAATTCGAGTAGTAATGGAGTTTTGAATATTTCCATAAAAATGTGTTGAGATTCGAGTTCATTCCATCCCTATTCTGGAATTTGTTGGATTTAGTAAGAAGGGATCCTCATCCTTCGTAGTTTTCTCGTTGATCTGTCATTTTAATTTGTAACAAATTTTGATGTCTGTCCTCCCAGTAGTAGTAGAAGTGTTCCATAAGGTTTTCTATCAATGATAATACCGTATTTTTTATCGTTTTTTGTGTACACGTTTCCCCAAAATGATATATTTGGTAACTAGAAAAAAATACCGCAAATGACATTCCAGCGGACTAGTATGAAAGTCGTCAGAATCAAATGGCGGGATGTGATTTGTTTTTCAGAAAACTCATGAATAATTTTCCCAAAGATGTATCAACTATTGATTATTCGAAATTTTGTAGTCACAGCAAACAATTTCTTTTCCGAACACTTGTTTCAGGAAAATATTAACTTTATGCACGACAGGGCGTAAAGTAGCACTTTAGCGCCCGGATTTGCGGGCGTAAAGTAGCACTTTAGCGCCCGCGGACTACTTCATCGCCCGGCGGGCGATACAATCATTGAACAGGCGCTAAAGTGAATTTCAATCTCATATCGATAGAAATCTATATTCCGATGGATCATATAATCAAACCCAAAACATTATTAACAATGATATAACGAAAACAATGAACATTAATTAATTTAAAAAATGAATTATAACTTAATATTGACGATACAATTAGAACAGTTATTTATGGAGATATTTGGATTTGTTGTTTTCTGTTGTTGCAGATAGTTACTGATTTCAACTGATTGCTCATTACTAGAAGTCTGAAGAGAATGCATGTTATTATCTGGTGTTTCAGAGTAGTGAGCAATATTTCCAGATTGTCTGCAATGGCTAGTAGAAGGCTCATCATTTTCTACAATTTTCTTAGCAATCATCAGCTTATTTGCAACTGAATTTTCAATATAACTTTCCGCAACAGTCGTCGACTTCCACCCAGCATGTCTTTTAATGTTGATTATATCCTCGCCTGCATCTGCTAAAATAGTTGCTGAGGAACGTCTGAAGCAGTGACCAGTATATTCTATCGCATTAGAAATACCTAGGTAAGTGGCTATTCTGAATGGTATTTGACCGAATGTATTTTTTCCGATAACCTGTCTCGTACACTTGCCATTTTTATAATATAAAACAACCGCTTTTGATCATTCTGATCTCGCAAGGAAGAATATTTTCTGTAAATATCCAAATAACTTGGCGATTTCTGTTCTTTATGGATTACAGTAAATACTCGATCTATCTTCGTTTTGGTTTCTCGTATAGTTATGAGTAAGAATGTCTCGAAATCTTGAATGTCGTCCACTGTGATATTTGCCAATTCTTCGCGGCGACATGCTCCGCAAATACCAAAAATCAGTGCTACCTACAATAAATTCTCAGATTAACATATTGAACATTGAGAAAACATGAAATCAGAACTTACTTCCATCATAAGATACAAATCGTCTGGTGCTTCCCTCAAAAATAACTCGATTTCTTCTCTGCTTAGAATCTTCGATTTCTTTGGTTTATAACCATCAAATTTTCGTTTCAAAAAAGCTATCAATCTTGCGTATCTATTGATATCTATATTATCATGTAGATTCAAAGTAGCTTTCAGCATGGAATAATATGACCACATGGTAGAGGGCTTACAATATTTTTCCAGAAAATAGGCAAGAAGTACAGTCTCTGTGTATTTCTTATTCTTTACATTTTTCCCGGGGTACCACCTCACAAATTCTTCATACACCTTGTCGTATATTTTCTTGGATTTACTTGGCAATAAACTCAATTTCGCATCCTCAGCTGCTTTACTTATTTCTGGTGGAGTAAAATTCACACTTTCTTCGTCGCTTGGATCCATTTCAAAATCAGTAATAAATTATCTGTGATCACAAAAATTGACAGCAAATATGGCTACTAGCCTATATAATCTTATTTCGAAAAATTGACTGAGTTGCCAAGGTAACATTCATTCCATCACTTCTTGATTTATTCTGTTTTCGATATGATATGAATATACATCCTCACGGCAGCCTTGATGTATTTTTATCATGTCCTAGATATGAAGAGGTATATATCTACATGACATCAAATATACCGGTCGTGCATAAAATTTTGTATGTATTTCGGGCGTAATTTGCTTTCATGGACCTAGGCGTGTTAATAGCCCTCGCTATCGTTCGGGCTATTACTTACACGCTGCGGTCCATAGAAGCCTATTTTACGCCCTTGATACATAAATAACTATAGCTGACGACCACGCCGTTTGGGAGAAGGAAAAATTAATGCTCTAGGTAAATTCAAAAACAATTTGATCTCGAATCAAGAGCAATCAGAGACCAATCATCTACCCTCCTCCGTATATAACTCGAATTCCACACCAAGTCATACAAAAAACGAATCAACTCTATCAATTTACTATTAGAACACCCGCGGTCTTGAGACAAAAACTGCTGTGTTTTAATCTTTGGTCAATGCGATTTAAAATATTCGCACCTGAAACTGGCTCGACTCATCAGTCAACACGGAATTATTTCCTTGGTATTTCAATTATACAGGGAGGACCATCACTATGCATCAACTATTGGCGGTGGAGTTCTTATTGGAGTGATGAATATATTATATCCAATCGTATCAACTTAGCCGATTATTCATTCCTAAAACTGAAATCTATCGAAGTTACCTTACTAAGACTATCATTGACATGTGATCATCTATACATTTTGAATTTGTACATACCACCTAGAACATTGTTATCTGAATTCGAACAGTTCTTAGAAGCAAGAGTCGTTGCAGATTTTATATGATAGTGCTACTCTGATGGTGGGAGACTTTAACATACCTGATTATGCTACTTATCTCCAAACTAATAGAACTAGAACCCAAATATCACTCTTGAGACTCTTGAATAACTTCGCTGAATTCCTCAATCTATCACAAAATAACCTCATATACAACGACTTCAACAAGCTCTTGGTATTTTGTAACGAGTTTTTTATGGTGTAGAAATCATTGGATCCTGTTATAAGCGAAGATAAGCATCACCCAGCACTTGATATATCTTGTTCACTAAACCCCTAAACTTGAGAAAAACCTTAAATATTTTCAATCAACATCTTTCGAGTGACTTCTCATTATTTCTAGATTTGTTGGACCAGGAGGTGTACTTTGAAGTCTATGTGGCTAGGCATTCACATCCTACCTCCATCAAAATAATCAATTTCTATTACTATTCTGACTTAACATGAGACCCAACTCGATCTCATTGTATCTTCCACAGCGTGTAGATTTCAACTCCCATTTATCATGTGTCTGATTCTGAAGCCGGTGCCCAATTGGGACTGATATCGTTGTATCTGTTTGAATATCTAATGTTACAAATACATGCATGACGTCTTCGTGATTGAATTTGCTCTTCGCCCAAAACCATTTGACGTAGACTGACTTACCTAAATTAATATGTGAAGTTTACGGCTCATAATGATATTATAGAATCACTCCATGATTCTCACTAATTTGGGTTTATTAAATCACGACACGTGTTTCACTATATAACAGCCCTCATCAGAGGGCGGAAATAAATTGTAGAAAAAAATGTTCCATGTATTTTGAATATTTGTTACACTAGTGTTGTTGTCAACTAGGGTATTAATGGTGGCAATTAATGATCGAGATACTTTTACGCGAGAGCGAAGCCAGTTTTCAATTCACATACCTATGAATTGAAAACTTCATTTTCAGTGGCAGTTGTACAAAAAAGTTGTTTTTGTGAATTATGCACGATTTCATTTTTGAAACGAAGTTCTTTCACGCGGCTTGCGCTAGGTGTTTCCTGTTAGAAAATGTAACGTAAGAAAAGAGCGTTATGCCCCCCTCCATGCGACTTTCTCTCTCTCTCTCTCTCTCTCTATATATATATATATATATATATATATATATATATATATATATATATATATAAAAAAAAACTATGAATTTGAAATAAACTTTGTAGAAAGGATATTCCTTGAGGTTGCAGTCAAAATAATGGCCTATGAGAAAAAGTAAAACTCTTTCTTATTTAGTCAAGCTTTCGAAAATGTTTATTTTCATTATCAAAGTTTATTTCAAATTCATAGTTTTTTCTCAACTAGTCCAGTCACGAGACTACCCTTTCTTCAACTATATATATATATATTTATATATATATATATATCTTTCTATTATATACGAATATGTGTGACAACTATACTTGGTCCTGTCAGAATTGAATGTCAACGCATTCAATTCCTATATAGGGAAATAAAAAATGCAAAATTGATGAAATAAGGGAATTCAAATAGGTATACCATTTTCAGCATGTTAGAAAGCCTCAGTTTTCAAGTAAGGCAAGTAAGGTTATTTAATTTTGTCATTTTCTGTATATCAATAAAAGTCCTCGTAGAGCAGTGGTACGCATGATGGTCCCTCACGCGGTAGGCTCGGGTTCGATCCCATACCAAGGAACCTTTTTTTTTATCGCTTCCAGATAAAAACATATTTGATCTGATGGTGAGAAAGAACCCCGTACTAAATACATGGAAAAATGGCTCTCAGGCCAATTTTGAAATTATTTTGGGATATTGTGGTACAAGTCACTAGAAGTTACAACGTGCAAGTTTGAATTAGTTTCCAAGTCTAGTTTCGAAGATATAATTTTTGAAAATCATAAAAATGGCGTTTTACTGAAACATAGTAAGGTTCACTTATCCAAAAGTATTACTTTTAGATGATTAATAACTAAATCCTAGCATTGGGGGTTGAAGGAAGTCAAATGACATGTCAGTCAGTCGGTTGTTAAAACAAAAGAAGCCTCCTATCATACAAATAGTGATAATTTAGCATATTTCGCCGATCTTTATCATTGATCCCATTAGTGGGGCTGAGCATTTTACATTAAAAACTTCATTGGGAGTCTTTTCTTGTGATAAGATTTTTTTTTCTAAGTTTTAACTTTCTTCCAAAACACTAATTGTATTTAAAATGTATATATGTATATGTATATGGGTGGGGGAGGGGGGGGGGGTGGTATACAAATATAAATTGAAATAGGTTTTGCAGCTACTATATGTTTGTTAATTATTCTTGAATGGACCTATCAATATATATCCGATTAGACTCAGTATTGATATCTGGGGCATTTCTTGGTTGCATACTATTTTTCCTATTGAAATTTGAAATAATTCCAAACGGCAGCGCCAATATGGCACTCTCTCAGAGCCATTTGCGGGATTAAACAAACTGAATCTTGTAGGAGTCATTTTGAAAGACTAAAAATACTCACAATTACAAATTTGTATCTATATCGTCTTTCCTTAGTAGCTTTCAAAAAAAACATGAACTTGGACAAATCACGGATATCCACAACTATACACTCGCAACAAAAACAAGTATGTTCCACCACAATTCAATTATACAGTGAACAGAAAAGGTCCCTTATATAGGGCAATAAAAATATCCAATCACCTACCGTCCTCAATAACAGGAATCATTCTTCTAAATATTTTTAAAAATAAGGTCAAACAATTTTTTCAAACCCATGTTTATTACGATATCAGAGAATTCTTCAATGACCACATATAAATCGTTTTTATTATGATAAACATTTTTTTTTCTTTCTTTTAATAATAAAATCCACTAGTCATTATTTCATCAAAACTATATATGCAACCTTTTAATGTTGGGAATATGCCCACAATTTTTTTATATATTCTTTTTTTTTCTATTTTCTCTAGTTTCTGTTATTACTTACTTGTCTTTACGTTACCAAAATATGTTCTTTTGTATATTTATTTATTGTGACATATTGTCTTAATTACCTTATAATACGATAACAGCGATTACTAATTATACATATTGTGCAATTGCTTATATGTATGTACAAAAATAAGTCAAAATAAACTACACTTCTCAATAGCTCACATGAGCTTTAACATACATGAAAATCATTCCATATAAAATAGTATATTTTTGTGTATTTAAACATGTATGTATTCGAGAAATAAATTCTATTATATTCTCTCATTTTGTCATTATGCCAAAACTGATATCTTGAGATTTTCGGGAAGGCAAATTGGAATCTTTTCATCAAAATTGGCAAATTCAATATGTTACTGCCAATGTGTCAGAAAATTCTGAAATATAGATCGTATTCATCTGCGAATTATTAAGATGTCATTTAATTTTATCATTCGATATCAGCGCATTTTTATTTTTGACTTAGAGAACTGGGGTTTTCAATGAATGATTCAAACAAATTTAATTTTTATTAACGAAGTACTGTGAAAAACAATGCTATTTTGATTTTGACCATGCCACAAAAATAAAGTAAACATTTTTCCACACTGGTGTTTTTCCAGGCAACCCTGCTTTTATTAGGCCAGTCAGAATAGACCGTCAATTCACATTAGTTGCAGGCATTTCTTTAGCACTGCCTTATGTTGGGGCATCCAGTCAAGACGAAATGTAGAAATTTGCACACTCGTCCGGTGACCGGAAGTTGCTCAGGTTGGAGTAAAGCGTTGGTTTGCAATGTCTCCTTGGACGGGGTTGCGGGCATTGTGCGGGCTGCAGGTGTGTTCCCTAACTTCTTTTCTGCATCCCTTGTGAAGTTTGCACACGCGGTTTTCAGCCGGAAGTGCGAAGGTCCTTTGGCAAGCATTGTGCGGATTTGTGGCGGCATTATGGTTCCGTCGCCCCTGGAATGCTTTAAATTTGCAAACTTGTGTACGGAGCATCAAAGAATTGTGGATGGTGCTAGGAGCAGTGTCGGGGGCGGGGTTTTGGGGGTCATGAAGTTGCAAGCAGTGTTTTCGTGCTTTGCGGGCTTTGGTGGCATAGTTTTGGGTGGCCAATTGAGTTTGCACCTTTTTCAGTATCCCGGAAGATGGCGGAAATTAACATTATTTTTAAAAGCAATTTTCGCAAATGCCACAAAATTCCAAACTTTGTGCAATTTTTTCTTAAAGTTCTGCTAAATGCTAAATTTGCAACCCTATAAAATGTCGGGAAAGACGGGCAATTGAATATTTCTCTAGGAAAAACTATGCATACATAATATTTTATCACTATATTTCAACTTCAAGCACATATGAAGGAAATTTGTGAGTTTGTAATCTCGCCTATTATCTGTTTTTCAGAGAATTATGGAATAAATCTCATAAAATGTAAAAGAATTCGAAGTACAGTATTCTCTAATGTAAACTCTATTGTTTTTTTGAAAAAAAGGTCAAGATTTGCAAAAATGTTATGAAGACTTGAGTTAAGTGTTTCAGACTATAGATAAGTGCTGATTACTCAATTTGAGTAACTTCAATCAAAATTCAGTGTTCTAGACTTGACTTCATGGGTATAAACTCAACAAGAGTATACAAAACATGCCAAAAGAGTGTCACTCAAAAAAAATCAAAATTTTACATTACCATATGGTAAATCATATAGTAATTCAGTCATTCTGACCAAATTTACAGTGAAATTATAACTCAGATGGCTATGCTACATGATTGGGTCGTATGGGGTCGGCTTTAGAATAGCCCCATGGTAAATCCTGCCTGTCGTAAGAGGCGACTAAAAGGATAACCGTAGGTGGAAGATGGTCTCATCGCCCGGTGAAATACCACCATATCGACTTTGTGTGCTGTGAAATGGACCATTCCATGTTTCAGTGTTCGGTCGATACTTTCCGGTCTCCCTCTTTCCTTTTCCCCAATTCCTTCTTTATTTTCAGGTAATAGTAATAATGATGAACAATAGTAATAATGATGAAGTCTCCTAGAGTAAAACACTCCGGAAGTAAAATACCTCTCCATTCGGATTTCCGGGCGAGAGGTACTCGAGGGACTCAACATTAAAATTAATTTTGCAACATCCGCGGACTCAACAAGAACATCAATGACGTCCACCATCACCTACAGACGGAAAAACCGGATATTCTGGCTCTAACAGAAACACAAGTAAACTCGTCCACCAACAAGGTCCATATGCTTTGTCCTGGTTACGAACTCCATTCTCGATTCAGGTTCAAAGGTGGAGTTTGCCTTTACGCCAAGGCTAACCTTTCATGCCAGCGTGAAGAGAGTTTGGAACCGAAAGACTTTGATGTGATGTGGTTCAAGCTATCTGATACCAAACTGACTAAGTTCCTCTGCTGCCTTTATCTATCACCTAATGAACCTTCATATAACGACCTCTTTGAGTTTTATCACTCAAACTGGACTACATTCAGGAGAACCATCCAACAGCTGAAACCATAATCATGGGAGACTTTAATGTACATAACGCTGCCTGGCTCAAATTCTCTAACAAAACAGATGATGCAGGTCGTCAAGCCGAGGCCTTCGCCATCACTCATGGTCTAGAACAACTGGTCGAGCTACCAACCCGCATCCCTGATGTCAACAACCAGTCTGCCAATACACTAGATCTTTTCCTCACCACCAATCCTGACCCGTATAGAATAGAAGTTTGTGCCCCACTTGGAAACTCTGACCACACCCTCATCTCCACAACATGCTCTTTCCATTTACCATCGAGCTGCACAATACCACCCCGTCTCATGGCATTACAATTCGGCCGACTGGGAAGGTCTTCGTATGTTTTTCTCAGCGTTTCCATGGAAGAGTTTGTTTCTCTTCAGTAGATCCAACACGATGTGCAGAGACAATTTCTGAAATCATCATGTTGGGGATGCAAACTTACATACCGAATACCGAAAGAAGAACATCATCCGATAAGACCTGGTTTAACAGAAACTGCTCTAGAGCTGTGGCTTCCAAACAGGCAGCATACCATCGATGGCTAAAAATCCGGGCCCTGAGACCAGAGCAGCATATGTCGAGGCTAGAGGCATATGTAAAGAGACAATAGAATGCTCAAAAGATGCCCACAAAGCCAAAATAAGATCAAAACTTGCTGAATGTCCTAACGGATCCGTTCATTTTGGTCTTTCGCCAAAGCTGTGGGAAGAAATTTCACTTCCAGCTCATTTCCTCCCTAACCAAAGAAGATGGAACACTAGCAACGACTGCATAGGAAAAGCCAATATCTTTGCGCACCTATTTGCTGGAAATTCCACTCTGGATTCATCGGGAAAACAACCCCGAACATTACACCTATTGACAGTCACATGCCGAGATCACCTTTCGCCAACGTACTATCAGAAAGATTTTGCTGGGTCTCAACACCAACAAAGCCTGTGGATCTGACGGAATCCCGCCGATTGTTCTCAAGAAATGTGCCCCGAACTAACACCTGTTCTTTGCAAGTTGTTCAACCACTCTTACAATTTGGGGGTATTTCCGTCCCAAATTTGGGAAAATTGCAAGAGTGCAGCCAGTCCTAAAAAAGGCAAAAGGCCCTACCTAGCAACTACAGACCTATCGCACTGCTATCTATTATTTCCCAAAGGTCATGGAAAAAGCCATCAACATCGAGCTCATGAAATATCTGGAAGACTCAGGAATTGTTAACGATAGGCAATATGGCTTCCGCCATCAGAGATCAACTGGTGACCTGCTCGCTTACGTCTCACATATATGGCAGCTATCTATTGAAAGCATGGAGAAACTTTAGCTGTGGCATTAGATATCTCCAAGGCGTTCGATCGAGTTTGGCACCAGGGACTCCTCGCCAAACTTCCGTCTTATGGCTTGCCCCTCAGCTGTGTTCTCTGCTTGCTAGTTTTCTCTCAAACAGGTCTCTCCATGTAGTGGTCGATGGAGTTTCATCTGAAAGTGTACTCATAAATGCTGGTGTTCCGCAAGGATCCATTCTCGCACCAACACTATTTCTACTTCACATCAACGACCTGTTGAAAGCAACTTCATGTCCAGTACACAGCTTTGCCGATGATAGTACCCTCCATACCGCTTTCTCTTCCAGGGCCCCTATATCAGCCCGTGAAACCAGAAATGAACGAGGAAGAAATGTTAATAATATAAATATGGACTTGGCAACAATTCTCGAATGGGGATCTAATAACTTGGTAGAATTCAATGCAAACAAAACACAAGCATGTCTTTTCTCAGAAAGCCGATCTCACTGTGCCTAACATAACTTTGTCAGGAGTAACCATACCACTGAAGCCATCCATATCGATGCTTGGTATTACTATCAGCAATAACCTTTCCTGGGAAAATCACGTGAGGTCCATTGCCAAAAGTGCATCCCAAAAACTTGGATTTCTGTTTCGTGCCAAGAGCTATTTCACCCCCAGTCAGCTGCTTATGATCTATAAGGCACAGATCCGACCTGTCCTGGAATACTGTTCCCATATTTGGAGTGCGGCACCTAAACATATCCTGAGGCTATTGGATTCTGTCCAAAAAAGGGCAATTCGTCTCGTCGGTGATGCCTCGCTTACAAACTCGCTCACTTGTCTGGAACACCGTAGAAAAGTTGGCGATTTGTCTCTATTTTATAGATATTTTCATGGGAGATGATCATATGAAATATCAACAATCGTTCCTGCTTTGGCAGTCTCTTCGAGATTAACCCGTCAACTTCAGTCATCACACCCCTTCGTGGTCACTTTGGAAACCTGCAGAACATCACTTTCCAAAGACTCGTTCATCCAACGAACAGCGAGGCTTTGGAACTCATTGCCTAGGGAGGTGTTCCCGAATTGTATTCACATTTTCCGGTTGTACTTTAAAGTAAATTACTCGTGTAAGTTGCATAAATTTCCTATGTCTGGTTTTTGAAATATCAATATTGAAAGTTGATATTCTATAGAAAATATCATCCAATCTTAGTTCATGATGAAATAAATATGATCTTGTGGCGCAAAACAATTGCGCCGTCAAAAACCGAATGACCACAAATCGTGTGACTATTATCGGCGTGGCTATTGACACGTTGGTATGCGATTTTCCGCCTGCTTTACGGAAATTCGTTGTCCAGATCCATATTCGCCGATTCTACGCTTCATGACGATTCCACGAATATCTATAAATAGTAATCATGAACCCCCCCTAACGTGTCAATAGCCACGCCGTTGATAGTCAAACGGTTTAAGGCCATGCGGTTTTTTCATCATGAAATAAGATTGGATAATATTTTCTTGGAATATAAATTTTCAATACTTATATTTCAAAAAACAGACATAGGAAATCAATACACTAGTGTAGGGTAATTTACTTTAAAGTATAACTCAAAAATAGGAATCAAATTAACAGGTCCATTCAAGAATAATTAACAAACATATATACTAGGTGCAAAACCTATTTTAACTTATATATGTAAACACCCCCTGTATAAAATTTCTTCCTCAAGTAGTTTTGGCTTCAAAGCGGATTTATTGTCTCAAAAAGGCTGAATTAAGTGACTAATATTAAAAACATGAAGTATAAAAAAAAAACCGTTTGTAAAACAATTCGTGTTTTGGAAGAAAGTTAAAACTTTTAAAGAAAATATTTTCGTCCCAAGAAAGATATTCTTAATGAAAAATGCTCAGTCTTACTAATGGAACCAATGATGAAGATTGGCGAAATATACTAAATTATTACTATTTTTGACACGGTGGCTGTATAATAATTCTTTTTTTTCCACGACCGACTGACTGACATGTCATTTGACTTCCTTCAAACAAGCAGTGCTAGGATATAGTTACTAATCAACTAAAACGTAATACTTTCGAATAAGCGTTTTAGTAAAACAGCCATTTTTATGATTCAAAAATTCATATCTCCGAAACTAGACATAGAAACTAATTTTTCTACAACCCTTTACGAAAAGATGTCATTTTGTAATAGAATACCTTCAGCGAAAACGTGATTTCCGTCGCAAGTGAAAGAAATTCTCATAACGTTAACTTTCGTTTCTAGTGACGAAAGTTAAATTAATAATTTCCATCATTTCCCGCCCTCGTATATAATGTTTTGATGACTTTCAATTATTAATAAACAAAAACAGGAATCATTTCTATAATAACAATGCATTTTTTTTTACTTTTGTGTTATTAAAAAGCAAAATAGAATCGTGAAAATACCATGAGATTTGAAAACAATTTATATCTAGTTGCCTGGCTTCATTAGTTTGACGTTCCTCGTTAATTGTTTAGACTTTTCAGTTTGCACTGAAAGCATTGTTAGTTTTTTAAATTATCATGATTTCTGATTCGGAAAGTGATTTAGATTTTCCAAATACACCATCAGAAATAGCAAATTAAGCTGAGGAAACCTCTTTGGATTTATTACCAGGAAAATCTGAAAAGAGATATGAAGAAATATATGCAAAATTCGTGGATTGGAGAGTTGATAATCACGTAAATTCATTTTCGGAAACTGTGCTGCTTGCGTATTTTGGATGGTTGTCAAAAACATTGCAGTCATAGACGCTATGGTCTATGTATTCGATGTTGAGAACCACTTTATCGATCAAAAATAATATCGATATCAGTGAATATCCAAGTTGCGTTCTTTTTTAAATGAAAATCTGATGGTTTTAGAAGTCAAAAGTCTAAAATATTTTCTTCCGATGAGATACATACTTTCTCAAAGAATGCACCCGACTCCAAATACTTAATGACTAAGGTAAGTTAATTACTTTATTATTGCGACAAATTCTTAATGATATTAATATTAACGTTTGTAGGTAGCCTTAGTTTTTGGAATTTTGGGGGCTTGTCGTTCCCATGAATTAAAAGATGTAAATGATGTAAAAGATACCAGCAGTATACTCTCAGCTACAATACGTAATACAAAAACAAATTACCGCGTTCCTTCCACATTTCTGGGTTCTCCTACGAGATTTCTAAAATATATATGAACCTCCGTCCACTAGATATGGACAAAATAAATTCAAGATACTTTATTAACTACCAGAACGGAAAGTGTACTAGACAGGTTGTGGGAATAAATAAATTCAGTAAATTTCCTATGCAAATAGCTCAATATTTGAACTTGCCTGATCCCCAAAAATATACTGGGCATTGTTTGCGTAGAACTTCCGCAACGCTATTAGTTGATGCAGCAGGTGATTTACTTCAATTAAAAAAGCATGGAGGCTGGAAATCTAGTAACGTTGCGGAGGGATATGTTGATCAATCAGTTAGCAGCAAAAATCGAATACAAACCAAAATTTTACAATCCATACAAAATACAACGCTATCCGATTACGGCACATCTTCAGTTAACAACATAACAGATGTGGCATCGTCTACCTCAATACATAAAAATCTTGATTGTAATACTCCTATAATTTTGTATAATCAACCAATATTTAAATCATAAGTAATGTTTAAATAAATTCTGTTATTTTTAATTTAAAATAGAATATTTGTTCATCGTTCTTTTTTAGCATATTATTATGATATTAACAGGGTTGTATAAAAATTATACATTTTTTGAAGCTCGTCAACATAACTGTAAACTGTTCTCTCGCTTCAAGAAATTTTACTTCTGTCACTCGTAAAACAATATATTATTAAACTTGTACGTGTAACTTCTAGTGACTTGTACCACAATAACAAAAAAAATGCATTTTCCCATGTATTTGGTGCGGGGTTCTTTATATATGTTTCAGGTTTTTGGGTGAGTTCAAGAGCAGTGAATGATCATTGTGAATGCATGAATCTGTTAAACGAAGCATTTAGAAACGGCGATTATTCGGACACGATTTCTTCAACTTTGGATCGAGAAGAATTGTAAATTTCCCCGTTGAAAATTATAATATAACATGAATTCTGGTAATTTTATCCAGTTTTTAATGTGATTCGGGAAATATTCTCATCAAATATCATTCACGCAGGAGGATTTCATCGCAAGTTTTTTTAAATTTTCCCGGAACATTTTTTCTCTAAGAAATTTAACCCGTGCAATTTGCGGCCTTATTATCAAAGATTAAACTACTCACTTCGCTTTCGTGGTTCAATCAGATAATAAGACTTCAAATCGCACTTGGTAAAATTTCCAGGCAAAATGCTTTCTGGAAAATTCCAAGAAAATTTGAGCGATAAAACCCCTAGCACTTATGATATGACCCCCGATACATGAGCGGTAGGATAGTTAAGTTTTATATCCTCGTCAATCACAACCATTCTATAACATATATATACAGTAGGTACGTCTATGGCGAGCAAAAGATAGTTTGGCTGATAAAGTGCTCCTGAATATTCCACAAATATACTTAAAACTACATCGAACTACTCTTCCATTCAGAATAATACCAATACGTCAAACATGGTCATAACACGGGAAATGAGAGATGAAATAGTATTGGCAGTGAGTAAAGCGGTAAGCGAATCCATAAAAAGAGAGATAAACGTGAAAGAAATCATATCCAAAGTCACACAGGCCATTACAAAAACTATAAACGATAGTCTTTCGGATTTAGAGAAAGCAGTGGCGGAGCTGAAAAATAAAACCGAAGCTGAGAATAAGAAATTACAAGAAAAAGTTGATAAACTTGACCAAGAAATGAAAGAAGCAATAAAGAAACCATATATTTATGGAGAGAAATTAGATTACATGGATCAACACACCAGGCTATCTAATTTGAGAGTTTTCAACTTAAACGAAAGCCAAGAAGACCCCAGGAATGTAATTGAAAACCTGTTTCAATCTAAATTGGCCATCACCCTCAGAGATGAAGATATCAAGTTATGCTATCGAATTGGAAAAAAAACATGAAAAACCAAGAGGCATCTTCATAAAACTACGTTCTCTTGATTTGAAACAAAATGTTTACTCGAAGAAAAGACTCCTGAAAGGAAAGGGTGTCGTAATAAGAGAGGACCTGACGAAAACTAGAGTCCAGTTGCTAAACGATTCCATTGAAAAAATTGGTATGAAGAACGTATGGACTGAAAATGGGAAAATCTACATAAATCACAGAAACAAAGTGACCAACATTAGAAACAAAATAGAACAAAGTTTCCATATAAAATAAATTTCAACAAAATCTTTTTCTCAATAATATATCGTAATATTTGTCCATCTGAAGAGTAATGGGCAAAATACAAACTTTTTTTCGATTATTTTATTATTTTATTTCAGGATGCACAAAAAACCAGTCTCTGATATATTTAAGCACATGATTGAATACTTAGAAATCTTAGATAACTGTTCTGAAGTTGACACCAAAATTTTGATTGATTTTCAAGACTATGTTCAGGTAAGTGCAGGGAAAAGCAAAAATGGCATAGGGATGGCGCATTTTAATATTAGAGGTCTTCGTAAACATTTTGATGAACTATTGGCCTATATAGAAACGGCGAAAACATTTCAAGACGTGATTGTTCTATCGGAAACGAGAAAAATTGAAAATCTAGATGAATTCACAATTCCGAATTGAAACATTTATTATAATGAGTCATTTTACAATATATGCGATGGAACAATAATATACGTTAGAAATAATATCACAGTAAACTACCGAGTAATACAAATAAAGGATAATAAATTCCTTAGAATAGAGTTTTTCTCGAAACTTTTTCCCAAATATAAAAAAGTAGGTCAACCGCAATATACCGCTCACCAGCAACAAATAAAAATGAGATATAGAAAATTTAGAAGTCTACCTAAATAATCTGAAAAAGAAGGACTAGAAATATACATAGGAGATATAAACATTGATATGGGAAAAAAAGATTGTTGTGATACAAATAGCTACTTAAATCAATTAAATGCAAACGGCTTCATACCCTATATAAATAAATCCACGAGGGTCACAAAAGATTCCACATCCATAATTGATCATATATTTATAAGAACAACCCCTGAAATACACAAAATTATTGAAATTGAACCAATTATATTCCAAACAGACTTACAATTCAATACCGGTACATTTAAAAAAAATTGACAAACTGAGTAAGTTCAAAACTGAAATAAAAAACTATATCCTGAGAAACAAGGAAACTTTCTATAAAATACAACGATAGTTATTACAAAAAAAAAAAAAAGCTCATCCCACCATTTTGCTGCTATTCCTGCCCTCTACCAATCGTCGAATATTATAAAAATTTTGGTTAAAATTAATGTGCACATATAAAATACAAATGTGTGTGAAGTAATGTTTTACACTAGTGACAGTTACCTTTTCTACTTTTTTCTTGTAAATTTTTAGCATAGTTTATGTACAGTACTAATAGTTTTTGGAGAAGCCTTGGATACAACACACACACAGGCAATTGTACTAGGTATGTTGTACTCAGAGAGCAAATCTAACCCCATATTTGTAAAAAAAAAAATTTTTTGTACATGCAATACTATGAATAAAAACTTTGATCTCTGAAAAAAAAAACCTATTAACATGCATACGTACAGTTGAACAAGGGCCAGATAATATACACATATTGCATTTTAGAATTTGTATAAACACGTTGGGTATTTTTGGTTCTTTTAAATTTCTGTAAAACGTGTGGTTAGATGATTATATCCTTTTTTTGAAAATATTTTCCTATGTGGCACACCAATTTGATATAATATAACGAATATTATTATCAGGAATAAAATACCTTTTACTGTAGCCGGAGGAGTTTGGTATTACGTGACGTTTTCTACCAGTCAACCGCAAGCTGCGTAAAGTAACTTCGTTCCTGACGGGGGTCCGCCAACCGTACACGATTTTTTTTACAATTAATTGTGTATTATTCAAGTTGGTCTATAAAGACCAACCAATAATTTTATTATGATAAAACCCAAAAACTGTATGCGTAACATACTACAGCTCATCATATCTGATGTTCCTGAGGCATTGAATATGCAAAACACTCAAGCACAATATTCTGCTTTTTTATTACACTGCACTGTTTGTATTTCATGTAAATGAAGTAGAATTTCCCCATTCACTCTAGGTCAATGTGCGCCTAAACCTGTTCAGTATCGGAAGCATAGCATCCAAACATTTTGCACGTTCTTTATTTATACAGCTCATAATTAATCTTTCACAACGAAAGCATATAAAAATCGAATAAATTGCTCATTACAGCGTGAAAGTTTGTTTACAGTACTATGCGTCGGTATTAGTCCAGTCAATGCACAAGTTATTCATTTCTCTATACTAATATTTTTCTCAAATACACTTATTTTTTCCTTATGTTATTTCATAAATTACCGACGTTTTGACATTTATTTGATCTCTCCTTCAGGTTAAAAATAAGATGATGTAGTTACAGTACATGTAAGATTTGAATATTTTATATGAACACAGGAACAAGTGAATAGCAATTATGTGACTTGACTTAAATCTACTACATAGGTTTCTATTTGTATAGCTTAATTTCTTACCAATTCAAACATATTCCTGTCTGTAAATTTGTTTTATTCATAACGTTTTCCATATTATTGATATTCGTATTTATCACCTGGGTTATCGAATCTTACATGTACTGTAAGTGCATTGTGTATTTTCAGCCCAAAAGACAATAATAAAAGTCAAAACGAATTTATTGAAATTCAGAACACTTTTGGTATCTGCTATCCCAATCTACATATATAATATTCAACTTATAGAACAAACTGATTTGTCTTGATTTCCCACAATTTCTGGATTTGTTTTCCATTCTGAAATTATGGCTATATTGTAATACCTTTTCAAGGATAGTATGCTAGATAATATAAAATCTGAGATATTGAGTCCAAGGAGACCTGGATTTTCCGCAGTGCCTTGAAAAGTGCGTCAGTTGAACTTCTTCACAGCAGGCAGTGAAAAACAAGTGATAGGAAACACGCATGTGCCCCTTTCCTAGGATATTTTGATTTGCACATAAAGATTACCACCTAGAAAGCACAACAACAAACTTAGAAATTGAAAAAATGTTTAATGTTTTTTCCTATTCGAAATTGAAAACGCCAATTTTTGCATAACATCCAAAAACGTACTCCTAGGCCTCTGATGGACGTATGTATCGTTACTTCATACAGTTCAATTTTTTACCGCTATTTGCTTCGAACTGTCAACCATAATTTAGTCTGTCTACGTTTATATGTTCTACTATTATTTTTATCATCATATTATTTTCAATTGTTACTGAAACATCACGCTAAAAGTGAGCCCAAATTTATGTTTGGGTTGTAAGAAATAGTGTTGACTATCATTACTATCAATATTCCTGAAACAACCACGACTGGCGCTAGTGTTTGGGGGAAGTTATTCAAGTAGAGGTCAAATCGAGTTTGAATTGAAGAGCACTTTAAAACTTGAATTTCGACAAAATTTTGAGATTTCAGAAATTATTTTTACAGAATGTAATTTTTGAATACCGAACTGAGGCACAGAAGAATTAAAATAAAATCATGCGTGTTCCCTACTGATTATAGGCCAATTTCTAGCTAGGGTTTCAAAAGTTTTCGAGATATTTCTGAAAGCTAGATTCGACAGTTATTTAAAAAAATATTACATCTTGTCAGAAAAACAGTTTGGATTCAGAGTTCAAATCGACTGATAAAATGCAATGATGGAACTCATTGCTACTGTATATATACTTAAAAATTAGACTTTATGATCATCTAAATAACCATAAAATATTACTTAAAAATCAATTGGATTTAGGGAAAGTAAAAGTACCTCTGACGCAATGTATGAAGTTGTTAAATCAATAAAATACAGCTTGGAAAGAAATAAAAAATGTCGAGGTATTGGAAAATTACGGAATCCGTGGAACCGTGTCAGAAATTTTCAAGAACCACCTCCATAATAGAAATAATATTGTTAAAATTAGAGACTCAGTAAGTGAACCTCTAAATACGCAACTAGGCATCCCTCAGGGCACTGCATTGGGGCCGGTACTCTTCATCACATACATAAATTCACTACTAAGCCTCAATATAGGTAAATCTACAATCTCATATGCAGATGACACTGTATTGATCTTCGAAGACGACTCTTGGGATGGTGTAAAAGTAAAAGCGGAAGGTGTCCAAAATGTTGAAGAGTGACTGGATTTTAATAAACTCCCTCTTAATACAAAAAAAATAATACGTAGCATTTTCAATCACAAATTTTAATAGATCTAACTACAATAATCTTAAAATTGAGAACTCTACTGATCTTATAACAGAATGTGACGAAATCAAGTATTTACGTGTTACCATCGATAAACATCTTAAAGGAGATCTACATATCGTTTAATTAGTGAAAAAAGTCCGTAGACTCATATACAAAATGTACCATATCCGTAAAATCCTAAATAAAGAACAACTGATTATTGTTTATAGATCACTAGTAGAATCCCTCATAAGATATGGCATATTAGTATGGGGCGGATCATATGAGAATACCCTCCATCCACTAAATGTAGTCACAAATTACATACTAAAAGTTATTATGTAATGAAAACATTTTGAATGTCAGATATCTTCATTTCATAACAATTTCAACATTCTACTACAGAAATAGTGAACATCTCCAACAAATATCTCATTCTTATAACACACGAGCAAAACATAATGAACAAATAGCAATTACAATGTTCAAAAAAGACTCCTCACAAAGATTTGTTGATTATTTCTCAATCCAAAAGGCATAGTCACGTATTCGAATAGGCCGAATGGTGTAATTATAGCCGTCATTTCGGTATCCATCGGTTCTACTGGGATTTTTTACTCCGAAATTCTACTAAAATTTCATATTTCTCGATGAAATCAGCTCCAATAATTGGTTGATCAACATAGTCCGTCATGACCAGTTGAAATTTCTTTTTAAACCCGATGTTATACGAAGTTTTTCTTCTCCATATGAGAGTATTCTTGAACCTTTTGCAGCTCAGGGTGAGTTTGTTTGAGAGTTGAGCCCTTTTAGATGAATTTGTTGGAATGAATATGTCTGCTCCAGTATCGATGAGGAATTTCATTCTAGTTGTTGGGAACGTTTTGTTCCTTCTGCTTGTATGGAACTTTTGGTTCCTGAGGACTGTATATTCGATTTTATGGTTTCTAACTCACTTCTTTTTTTGTAAATAATGATGATTGACTTGAAATCTGAGCGATGACAAAACTTTATTCAATTTTTTTTACATGGATACAAGAAGCATGTACCTTGAACTTGATAAAAAAAGTGATACCTTAACACTGGTATTGGGGTATTTTATGAATAGGCGACTGTTGCTTTGGCCATGATCATTAGTCGCCATCAGTGATTGGCCTGGAAGTTTTCCGATTGCTTTTGTGGTGGAAATGAACATGGCTGAAGACATTTTGCACATATTTTCTTGGTTTGATCTTGGCTTTGATCTACTTCTTGTGCGATATCTTGGCGATTTTCGAGATTCAGGTTCATAATCATTTCGATTTCTTTTTTTGATAAGTTGATCAATTTTATTTTCGATTGCCACATTGATGAGCTCATCATCAGATAATTTGTCGTGAAATGCTCTAATCACTTATGCAGTTGTTGGTGGTGGTGGTTTTTTTCAACCAAGCCAGAATTATAAATGTGTTTCTGGTCATTTGATCTGATGCTAAATCTGTCATTTGTACAGTTGTCACCCAATTCACATTCAGCAATTATTTTCTTCAATAGATATTTATATATCAATTGGGATCTCAATCCTCCATATGAGTTTGTATTTCTTGAAATTGGAATGAATTGGGGTTTTCTTTTGCCAAAGAACAATCTAACATTGAAATAACTTTTCCAAACTCTTCTCAAGAGAAATTCTTGATGTCAAATATTATCTCCACAGCATTGCACCAAAGTTAGGGTTCACTTCTTCAGAATGAAGATAAACAGATGTATTCAAGTCGATTATATTGAGTTTCTAAGTCCATTTTCGGGTTTTGTTGTAGAATTTAATCTGTTTTAAGAAGAAATACTTGAGTTGTCTTGTATATTGTGCTCATTTGTCATATTCATCACCTTTTTTAGTTCTTCCAGTGAGTTTGTTATTTGTTCAAACCTTGCATGATGTTCTTCCAATTTTTTTCTTTGGAATCATACAAAAAGTATTACTTTCGTTTGGTTAACTGCAACAATGTTTTTATTAATCTCTCTGTTATCAACATAAAAACATTACCCAGTGATCACAAACAAGTAACGAAACATTAATAAAATAGAAGGTAAAGTACAGGTTGCCACACCATTATCAATATTAGATCGTGTTTTAATATTGTTATTATTATATAATTTACTACACTTATAATATTCCATCATATTTATTGTTATTATTTACATCACGCCATGTACAAGGGTGCTCTTTTTTGAGCGTTCTGAATTCATGTTTCACTTATTTACATGAATTTAAGTTGTACTACAGAATTTATAATTGTCATAATTGGGAAATAAATTGATTGATCGATTGAAGTACTCATTGAGAAAACTATTGATAATGGAAAAAAGAGAATCCAAGTGATGTAGGGTCGAGTTCTTCCGTATTTTGGCCAGTATTTCATTGTCAGTTCAGACTGTTTGGGATAACATAAAGCAAACCATATTTCTTGTGTGAAACTAATTATGTTGGAGCAGAAAGTAATGAATAGTACCCCTTTTGTAACTTTTTGTGGAACGAGCTTTAAATAATTTTCACGCTAATGGTTCTAACGATGAATAATGGAATATTAATTTCGTCGTGCTCAAGACAGATTTGGAAAACTAAAGGAAATTTATTTTGGTGGACTGGACTATTCATGGATCATTTCGAACGGAATCGATGCAAGTTTACGTTTATGAGTTACAGGCGGTGAGAATGTATGAGCCTCTCAAGAAAAATAACTACGTTCTTCACAACGTTTATTTTAGAAATAATGTATAAACACATCCATTCCTTGAACAAACACTCTGGATCATCGACACGTTCTACGTTTTTATCGATTCACGATATAGAAATATGAACGGCTCTGGGATTCGTGAGAGAAAAAGATCAACAGAAGCCGAGACTTTGGTACTTGGTATATACCTATTGATATTTAGGAAAAGACAAGTCACTGTGTTTTTTATTCAATATTCCTCTCAGAATTTGAAGGAGAAATCGTATAACGGGTGTCAACGTCTTCTTTAGACAAGCCATGGTTTCCAGAGTTCTGAGGGTATCAAACTTTATTCAAATTCAAATCAAATCGAAGGACCCCGCACATTTCTTATAGGAAATGGCTTTCCGTGAATTTGTCTGAATTGTTGGTATGTTGTAGTTCTTGATGGGCTGATCAAAAGCGTATTTGATTCAATAAAAAATAAAAAATCTACAGGTCTGGATGAAATACCGGCTTCGGTCATAAAACACTGTAAAAATGTCATGTCCCCAATCTAGCTCATATCATTAATTTATCAATCAGACAAGGTAAATTACCCTCAAGTCTGAAAATACTTCGGTAATGCTACTGTACAAAGAAGATGATCCCAGTAATGTCGAAAACTATCGTCCAATTTCATTATTGAGTATTTTCTCAAAAATAATTGGAAAAGTGGTCGTTTTGAGAATTGAAACATATCTAAGTTCATTTAGTTTAATAACAAGTAACCAGCCTGGTTTCAGAAGTGATTTTTCAACTGAAACAAGCGTGGCTGAGTACACCCAACATATATATGAAGAAATGGATCGCGGTCAATATGTAGTATCAATATTATTCGATTTAACGATAGCATTTGACACTGTCGAAAAATTCTTTGTTTCTAAAAAATTGCATCAGCTGGGCATTCGTGGATGCATTAATGACTGGTGTCTCTCCTTTCTGGAAAATCGAAAGAGTATTGTGAAAATTGATGATATCTTCTCAAACGAATTTGATATTGAGCTTGGAACTCCTCAAGGCAGTGTTCTTGGCCCGTTAATATTTCTATTATTCATTAATGACCTGCCTAGTTATTTAACTGATGCTGAAGGGCTTCTGTATGCAGACGATACATGCACAATTATATCAGACAGCAAATATTGGTGTTATCGAAACAGATTGATGATGAATATTTAAAAAACTGCTTGCGTTGAATATTAATCTATTTACAATTCACCATCAAACTGTTCTATCTCGTTAAACAATACTGTCATTGAAAAATCAAAATCGATAAAGTTTCTAGGAACCGCATTTAACAGTAACCTCTCATGGGAGTAACAAATCAATGCTGTATGCCAGAAAATTCACCAATGCTTTTACTTATTGACAGTCCTAAAATCCATGTTAAATGTATATTATTCATATGATTACTCTGCAATTGCTTACAGTATTATTGTCTGGGGACAAGGACATGAAATTCAAAGAGTGTTTGTATTGCAAAAAAGGATAATACGATTTATATTTGATCTACCTTTTCAAACTTCGTGTCGCAACATATTCAGAGACAAGAAAATGCTAACGGTGACTTCTATTCATCTCTTGAAATAACTGAGCAATACTTATCGGACCCAACATAAATTAATAAAAAATAGTGATATACACAAGCATGATACGAGAAACAAAAATGATTTATTGCTCAAAAAAGCAAACCACAATTTCTATAAAAAATCACCCCTTATCACTGGGGCTTCTTACTTCAATAGGCTTCCCAGCCATTCGAAAAACATTCCGACATACGAAGTTTTCAAAGGTAGGTTGAAACATTTTTTGGCAAATAACTGTTTTTATAATTTGGGGGAAGTTGATACTCTCCTCTCCAATAATTGATTGAAATGTTTTTTACTCTTTTATTTTGTATCAATTTATTTGTTCTGTCTTCAGTTCTTGGAAAAATACAGCTGCAATATCTGTTATATGCTTATATGCTCTATTAGTTTTATTTCTACACCTGTACTGACTTGTTCAATCTATTGTATTATAGAGAAAATGATTCAATAAATTTGAATTTTGAATTTGAATTTGAAAAGTCCATAGTCATAAAGCTCAAAAAAGGACAGTTTTCGAGATATGGAGCTTTAAAAATGGATTTTTTTCATTTTTTGTGGTATTTGCTCATCAATCGAAGAGCCTCATTTCTGGTTGAGATGGAATTTGGATGTTCGGCGCCCAGAACCCGACTGAAAAATGGTCTTCCTCAGTTATATTAGGCACCGCCATCGATAATTTTTCATACACTGCTCCACAATGGCTATGAAATGAGATACAAATCCAAGATCTTTCATACATCTTTTCATGCTACAAGATAACGCCAGAATAAATTACATTTTCGAAAAACGAAATTTTTTTGGTATTTTTTGGAGAGAGACCATAATAATTGAATCCGAATATATCTGATGCCAATAATATCAAATATGTTTTCCAAAATGTTCATCACGAGGCTCAGCGAGCTGTAATGTGGGAAAATGGGAAAATCATAATCATATATCCTCAGAGATAACAATTGTGATCACAATTGATGTCATTCACATATGATATGTGATTTGTTTCTCACAAATCTCGATAATCTGACAATGGGGGGCCAAGAGATTTTCCTCAGAATGGCTTGAAATGGATGTTAGCATGTCACAGACAAACGAATCAGTAGAAATGTATGCATCTTTGATACCTTATAGTACTTTCCAGGTAGAATGGGAAAGTCCAGGAACTATGGATGGAACTTTCGATATTTACCCCCAAATTCTCAAAAATACATTTTTTTTTATGAATGTTGCATTGAAGTTCACACATACGAATGAATACTATCAATTAATTTGATCGTTGGCAAAATAAATGAGTAGATCATTCAAAAACAATATAATTATGAGAGTAACATTCATAATAATAATAATAACAATAATTATAATAAACAAAAAACATCAATTACAAACTAACTTAGCAATCGAAAGAAATCATTTGAAATATTATGAATCCAATCGAGGGCAAAATGAATTATTTGGTAACATAAAACTATATCAACGAACGTAACACAATCATAAATCATCTCAACAATATAAAGGAAAAATCAAGCCTCTTACGCCATGTCAACTCCTATCTAAGTACTCGATCGTTGGTTGAGTGGATATTACCTTATTGATTTATCATCATATCAATGGGATTTATTTGGTTCATTCTATTGGCGGCATCGAGCATATGGCTTAATAAACTGGTATTTGGATATTTGACTCCTTGGTTATGGCGAGCATAACCAAGAAACCATAAAACGCTAGCAACGTGAGCCCAGCATCCGACGGTCCTGGCACCCAATTTGCACGTGCAATAATATCCCTGTATTTACTCTTAATTTTCGTCGTTAGTGTACACAATCCAGAGCGTTCCGGAATCTGGAATAAACTCTTACTCTCAAAAATCCAGGTTCCTCATCGAGTTGGAATATTTTCCGCTGTTCTCTCTGGAGTTTATCCTGTACATAAGATGGTGCTGAGTTAACCTGGTAAACGCCGATAGTTCCATAGTTATTCTTGGGAACTGTGGCACCCGCTGTTGATTCAAGGGTATCCATCTTCCGTTCCTCAAATGAAGCCGATTCACCTCCACCCGAACTTGCACAACATTGGGCAATCGAGATCGCTGAAGCAATTTCTCTGCGACCTGTTCATTTGCTCCTTCCATGATGATTAGCGGACAATATTTACTGATGATTGCTCCAGCTATACTGTAAAATTGCCCGAGATTGTAAACATGTGGCATATTGATGGTTTTGGAAAAAACTGAAACATACTCCTTAGGTGGCCATTTCGGGATTTCATCAGCGCACCGTATGTATGGATTTCTAATCAGAGTAGGCCGTGACTTCAACCATATAGATTCATATGAAAATCTTTACTATGCCTTTGTGAGATCTGAGGTTGAATATGCATCGGTTTTCTGGAACCCTTATTATCAAGTGCACATCTATAAACTGGAGGCAATACAAAGACGCATTCTCAAATACTTAAGTTTTAAAGTAGGTCAGACTTATCCACCAATTGGCACGTCACATGAGAGCCTACTGTCGAGTTACGGTTTTATCAATATAAGAAGAAAATGTTCAAGTGTCATTACGCTATACAAAATAATCAACAATTAAATTAGATGTGAATGCTTACTACGTCAGATAAAGTTTAAAATTCCCCGTCAGGCATCCCGATACACCGACTCATTCTACACTACCACGCTACGAACAAATATATAAAAAATCCCCTGTTCATACTATGTGTAGCAACTATAATTTAGTAAGTGATCAACTTGATATATTCTATTGCAGTGTGAGACAAATTGAGATTTTTTACTTCCAGCAGTAATATTCCTTAGACTTAAGCTTTCTTCTATTGTTAGTCTTTTGTGCAGATTGCGTATTAGTCTTAAGTTTCTACTAGTTAGTATTGATTTCTACTTTTTTTTCTATAGATTCTTTGTTCTGTAATTGGATTTTTTTTTCTGTAGAACATTGTAAATAAATAAATAAATAAAAAATAAAACACAATTAAAAAAATTACGAATTGAAAAATCACTTTTAGCCACCTTGTATAATTTCAGGGTATAAAAATGGACCATGAATATCACACGACTGTGTACCAAATAGCGTCATTATTATTTTCTCTTAAATTTCATATAGGTGATGACTGTGATTTTTTCGGTATGCATCTTCAGAGGACATTATTTCCACCAAAAAAAATACTCTCAAGTGGTTGGGAGATAGTCAATAATATTGGAGGGTTGGATGGAGGTCACTAAACTGTTCGAAAAATTATCTATTATACATGGCATTCGTTTGAAAAAATGCACTCGACCCTGTAGATTTTCCTCGGTTTGGGTTATGAGATATATTCGGCAATAATTTCTCGTTATGGAATATATTGTCTAGTTTACTTTCTTTACTGAATCATCTTTCTATCTATCATAGAACCCGAGCAATTGGACTCTTGACGCGCTATCACCGAGGAACATTCTTCACTTACGAACAGTAAAGTGCAGTATTTGCTGTGAATAACAAAAAAAGAACTCTGACAACAAAGTAATTACCATTATCAAAGTTTTCAAACCTCAATCAAACGCCGCACTAAGAGCAAATAACTTGCTCCTTGTCATAATTAGAGATATGTAATTGGAGTGTCATTGATAGTCATAAACACACAGTGTTAGTTACCATCAGTCTTCTATTCGACCCGTATATTTTATGTTTTTCCATCATATTTTTTTATGTATGATCACGCATAACTTTTTACTGAGGCGTCCGATTCCGATAATTCTTTTTTCAGTGGATAGGGTGTACTTCAAATTTGGTCCCATTTGCATTTAAAAGATGGAATCCACCCCTAAAGGTAGCGAAATGAAGGATATTGATCACTCACCCTCTGAATTCTGGTCCGTTAACCGATTCTATCAGGCATAACTTTGTACTGGGTTCTTCGATTTGGATGATTATTTTTTTAATAGATAGGGTATACCTTATATTTGGATTTTGAAAGGAATTAGCCACCCTTACGGGTGGAAAAATAGGGGATAATTGATTTTTCACTAGTTAACATTGGCACACACATACGTAGTTGACAATGACAGATCGCTACTGACATTATTCTTGTTCCGTCAAAATCAGTATATTTTATGAGAGGATGGAATGATATACAAAGTAATGAAATGAACTAACCAGAACAACGAAAATAATTTATATTACAACAAATAGTAACAGTAGATAATCATATTATTTAACTGGTAATAGTTGAAGTGAGGTGGGTAAGTAAGTATTTTGGAAGTAATCAAAAAACAAGTAGGTAGTAATTGGTAGATTTTAGCTACAAAAAATTGAAAAATGAAAACTTTTTAACAAAAAATTAAACCGACGAAATACGGAACTGAAAAGTAAAAAATAAAAACTTTTTAACAAAAAATCAAACCGACGAAAAAATCAACTGAAAAGCAAAAAATAAAATAAACCTTCTTAGTCTAAATGATAATTGAGCTCCTAAACTAGTGTTAGTAACTGATTTTGAGTCGGCGCCAAACACACTAGCAATTGAATTAGGTGAAGCGTAAAATGATGGCAGCGAGATATTGTTTGTTTGGCGCCGACTCAAAATCAGTTAATTACATTAGTTTAGGAGCTCAATTATCATTTAGACTAAGAAGGTTTATTTTATTTTTTGCTTCTCAGTTGATTTTTTCGTCGGTTTAATTTTTTGTTGAGAAGTTTTTATATTACACGCTTTATATTAGCTTCACTTGTATGTTTCTAACCGTATGTTTGTTTGTAACTGACTCCTTTGGGCGCGATTTTGACCCACTTCCAGAAGTACGAATGATTTGAAATTTGGCAGTTGTACATAATTCCAATGACCATGCATTAAAAAATTTTTGTTTGAGAAAAAAAAAAACAAGATGGCGGCTCCAATATGGCGTACGAGTTTTGTGATTATGGTCCGATTCGCTTCAAAATTGATATCTGAGGGTTTTCGTGGTCAGAGATTATGATTCTTTTGTCAAAACTGAAAAATTTAAGATGGCGGATCCAAAATGGTAGACGAGCTTTGTGATTATGGTCCGATTCTATTCAAAATTGGTATGTGGGGGTTTTTGAGGTCCAATATTATGATTCTTTTGTGAAAATTGAAAAATTCTGAATGGCGGACGAGTTTTGTGATTATGGTCCAATTCCATTCAAAATTGGTATGTGGGGGTTTTTGGGGTTGGAGATTATGATTATTTTGTCAAAATTGAAGGATTCAAGGTGGCGGCCCAAAATGGCGGACGAGTTTTGTGATTATCGTCCGATTCTATTCAAAATTGGAGAATAATAGTTGAAAAAAATAAATAATAATAATAATAGTTTGAAAAACTGAAAAACACGCTTTAGTAGAAAACAAAACTAAAAAGTTGAAAATAAATGATAGTTTGAAAACTAAAGAACACGCTTTAATAGAAAACTAAACAAAAAAGTAGAAAATAATTTTAAATGAGTTTGAAATAAGAATACAGTGATTAACACCAAATTTATTTCATCATAAAAAAGCGTGGGGTGCTTTTTAAGATATTTTCATAATGATTCTACTTTTACCAATATCTGTCCATGAAATATTAACAACAATTGACATCAAGCACCCCACGCTTTTTTACGATGAAATAAATTTGTTTTAATCTGTTTCTTATTTCAAACTCATTTAAAATTATTTTCTACTTTTCAGTTTAGTTTTATATTAAAGCGTGTTCTTTAGTTTTTAAACTATCATTTATAATTTGTCTACTTTGATCTTGTCATAAATATCAGTATCTTTAGGAAGATCGCGAGCATGCGCATGGCCAATAGTATCACTTTTCGCTCGCATTTTGCATTTCACGAAATAAGAGAGATTTGTTACGATTCCAAGAAAGTCACCATCCGCCTACAGCTGTTTCATGGTTTCCCAATCATCACGACGGCTTGTGGTCTTTCTCAAATTCGTACCAATTCTCGCAGAGTTTCAATACCTACCGGCAAGTATGAAAATGTGAAATGCACGGAATTATAGCGGTGACACCAATAATTTGTGCGGGAAGCTTAGACCTAATGATGTGGAATTTGATGACACGAAATTTCGTGCACATCAATAGGTCACCAACAGATGTCAGTATAGGCCAATCCACGACACCAAAAGTCGTACTCCTCGTGCGTTCAGAGTAACGCAAAACAAATAACGAAATAAGAGAGATTTGTTACGATTCCAAGAAAGTCACCATCCGCCTACAGCTGTTCCATGGTTTCCCAATCATCAGGACGGCTTGTGGTCTTTCTCAAAATTGTACCAATTCTCTCAGAGTTTTAATACCTACCGGCCAGTGGGGTCTAAGCTTCACCCCACAAATTATAGGTGTCATCTCTATAATTTGAGCAATAAAGCCTATCAACATTATCCCCGAAAATAGTGAAAGTGCAATCGGAAATGGTTGTTTCATCATGAATTACTTATTCGTAACAATGTATTACTTATTCCATCAGTGGTGCCTGCTTTTTTGCGAGCCTATATGAGTCAAAAATGATATCCTTGCTGACTTGCTGATTTGATTTAACATTTCCATTAGGAAAAATTCACAGGATGTTTCACAACCATGGTGTCAATTTGAAACTGATTCAGATTTCTCTTGATGAATGGATGAGACTCCTATTTTTTCTCATTAGTTTTGCAGATATTTTCCGCATGTTGGAGTTGAAAAAAAAATTCCATTAGTAATACTGAATTTGGGAAAAAATAATGAGTCCTACTCATTTTTTCAAAAGGAATCTCCAGTTTCAATTTGACACCAAAGTTTTGGAAAATTCTGTATTTGGAATTTTGCCAGCAAAATAATTGATTGAGGTAAGTTATCGATTTCATTGCTGTAAGTGGTGAAGTTATCAACTGTAAGTTCATTTTTTATTGTTACAATGATGTGTTTGTCATAAATGTATGTTTGAATGATAGCGAATAGCTATTTTAATCACCACAGTGACGGTGTTGAATAACAATTAGTGAAATCAATTGATATTACCAAATGTAGACTTTGATAATGACAAATACTTTTTCCTTATATCAAATAAAACCGACAATAACAACAATCAAAATATATATTTAGGGCAAACACTTTGTGTCATTCCTGTAAAAGTTCATCCATTATCAATTGCAGAAGCATAAAAAACAAGTTTTCCAGTCTTGTGGCGGAATCCTTTGAGCAGCAGAGGCGGAGATAACTAATTTTATTTAGGTATTTAAATATTTTAAAAAAACGTCAAAATATAAAAATATGCCATAAACGAGGGAGTGTGTATCAATAGGCAATCGGATCATCATAATTTCATTTTTCCATGGTCCAAAAACTATAGAATATCTTAAAACCTATTTCGATCCCAGACCAGAGACGCTACTGGCTTTGTTTGTATTCAGACCTCCTCAAACACGTATATAATTGGTGATTTATTAGTCTCAACGTATAGATACACCTACAAGCATTATCATTGGCTTGCGGTCCGTTTCAATTGGCTGCTGAAGAACGAGACAGCCGTCATCAAACCCACGTTGACTATCGGCTCTTTTGATCGTTTACGAGTGGTATGGTAGAACCAGGAATCTAAGAAGGTCGTAAATCACCAACCACTTGAGTTATCAGCAGGCGGTGGATTCTACGCAGAGTTGTACCTGCCCTAGCCATTGAATTTTGTTTTAGAGGTAGGTATAATGATATTGGATTGAATTATTGAGAAAAATCGCTTGAATATAATTGAGAATTGTTTATTCATATATAATATATGTTGATAATATATATTTATATATATATATATATATATATATATATATATATATATACAGTGACCGGCAGAAAGTACGCATCATATGGGAAATTCTTTTATTAATAAATTTTGACGAATATCGATATGTACAATCGCTTCTGCATCAAAAGCAACCTCAAAAGACGTTGTACAGTGCCGTTCGTCTTTTCGTGTTTGGAGGGAAATTTAAAAAAATAAAAAATTATGTTTCAAAACACACTTAGTTGGAAAAATATCGAAAAAGTTATTCGAAAAATTTTAATTTTTTTTTTAATTTTAAAAAAACATAATAAAAATTTCAATTTGGAAAAATACATTTCAGACAAAGAAACTTATTAGTAAGGCCAACAGTTATATTTTTAAAGATATTTTGTAAATATTCGCAAGCTACTTCTATTTTATTCGGAAAAAAATTGAAATCTATGGATTTGCCATGTATTCAGCTGCTTCATAAGAGGTCACTGAAATATCTCCAGGACATTATAATCCCGATACGGTTCATTATTAATGAAGGTCCTCGTATCTACATAATTTCAAATTGAATTTTTTATTCAAACAAAAAATAAATTTACAAACTTTCGAGTATGCATTAAATTGTTTGGTTTATAATTATTTCAGCTTCTAATTTTATTATAAAATGTAATTATGTGAAAAATTGAATCAATTTTTTGTTCTAATAAAAAATTCATATTAAAATTTTGTAGATACATGGTTCTTTGTCAATAATAAACAGTATCGGGATTATAATGTCCTGTAGATATTTCTGTGACCTCTTATGAAGCAGATTTAAAATTTTCTTCGAATAAAATAGAAGTAGCTGGTGAATATTTACAAAATATTATTCGAAATATTACTCTTGGACTTAACTAATGAGTTTCTTTGTCAGAAATGTATTTTTCCAAATTGAAATTTTTTTTATGGTAAAAATTGATTTTTATTTTTTCATCTCAGATTTTTTTCCAAACTCGTACATAGCTATAAAATGTCGTTCTAAACAACTTTTCCAACAACATTTTTCAATATTTTCCCAAATAAGTGTGTTTTGAGACATAATTTTTAATTTTTTTAAATTTTTCGCCAAACAAGAAAAGACGAACGGCACTGTACAACATCTTTTGGGGTTTCTTTTGATGCAGAAGCAATTGCATGTATCGACATTTGTCAAAATATTATATTGAAAAAAATTCCCATATGATGCGTACTTTCTGCCGGACACTGTATATATGTATATATATATATATATAAAATTATATTATATCATATAATAATTTATGATACTTACCTAATCAATGTAAAATGTCAAACTTTATACTTAATAAAAAGTTCAGTTTCTCGATAAAAGGTATTTATAAACAAAATTACTCCCAAAGATCGTCGTCATCCAAATTGATAATAAACTTTTCTTTGGGAATTTTTTCTATATCCATATATGACTTTTCCACCTTTTTAATATGGGAAACACACTTGGCCCAGCTGCTATCAGGAATGTTTGCTGTTTATGTTTGGATAAGAGCTACCGTTGTTAAATTTAAGGTTGGAGAAGTATTATTTCCTCGAACTGCTGACTTAGCTGATGCCATATATGTTCAATTGGGTTAAACATACAGTGATAAGGAGGAAGTCTGAGCACCGTATGTCCCAAGCATTCAGCCAATGAATCACAAAAATATTTCTTTTTTATCGAGTAACTGCGTAAAGCTTCTAGTAACTGTTTTTTGTGTACTTTTCCTCATAGTACATATCATTATTCAATATATGATCTCGTATAGTGGCTTTGGTGTTATTTGAACATAGTGCTTTATCTAGTCTTCGACTGTGACGATAATACTGTTGGGTGGAATATCTGGTATGAGTTTATTTTGGAACCAGTCTTCAAATAATTCAGCTGTAGTATCATCATGATAATCTACTAGAGTCCCTAATATTCTTTGCCGATGAAGACAAAGCATTTGGTATAAGACCATTTTCGGTTCCTGCGTGAATTATCGTAATGCGTTTTCCTTTATTAGACGGCGCATCAGTTTGGCACAAGTCAGATGAGGCTACCCAACTTCTATTTGGAATATCATGTGTATGGAACCAAATTTTATCCAAATACACTACTGTTCTACCATATTCTCTAAATTCGTGTATTGCCAATAAATATTCAAATCTTCATTTCTCAAAGCGCACAGATTCCATTATGATTTTTCTGCTACTAGTGAGTTTTTTAAATTTAAATCCGTTTTGTAAAGGAGAATTCCTTAAAGTCTCTTTGCAACACTGGATACCAGTTTCCTCCTCCTTTTGAGGCCGTTGCATTAAAATATCTAATGTAAGCATAATTTGCTCTTTATACAAGGCATATATTGTTTTTCGAAGTATATCTACACCACAACCATCTAGTTTCCTTGAACCGCCAGAGACTTTTCGTTTCTTTCTTTTTAAAATAGGGTTACTTACTATTTTTGTTAAAGAAGCTTTTTTTCGCACAGCTTGATCCTTGGACATTCCACGTTCCAGAAGGAAAGTATAAACATTTAATATAATTTGTTTCTCATGAGGGTGTAACATTTGTCGACTAGTGGTACTGCGACCACCAGTTGAAGTACTAGCTTCAGGATGAACCCATGGACGCCACATTTTTTACGACACAAAAATCGAATAGACACTTTAAAATAGACACAACTGACACAACGGCATAGTAGGTAGGTAATGACTGAAGCTTGTTTAACTTTCCCGCTTTTATTTCTGAAATTGGAAAGCGGTCAGTTCTCAAAACAGTCTTGTTTTCCAAATCTGGTAGGTAATTTATTTTGTAACCGTAAATAGACCATTATCGCTATAATCTCGTTAATAGCCCATTAGTACTGAAAGTGTGGTGGCCAGGTAAGTGAATTCCATTATTTACACACATTTAAACATATTCTTACCAAGGGTTCTAAATCAACGTCACCAGATTTTTTATTATCAAATACATTTAAATACAAAACTGTCAACAAAAGCCAAAATAATGGAGAGTCTACTATTATTAAAATGCCAAACTATTTCATGAGATATTTTAATCCGGACCTGCGAATCTTTGAAGGGAGCCACACTTTTATTGCTTATCTATATTTCGAACAATAGGTAATAATGAGGGTCGTCGGCTAATATCGATTTACGACCTTCTTAGATTTCTGGTTCCACTTTACATATTATTTTTCGTTCCGGTTCTTCGCATATACGCTCGTGTTAGCGAAGTAGGTTTTTGATTTGCTCCCTATAGAAACAGCTTCTGCAATTGAAAATGGTTAAACTATACCTGATTTGCTAGTAGATGGCACTACTTCATATTCGAGTTTCAATGGCAAGTAAACACTGTCAGGGTATTTTTTTCTCCTAGTGGCAATTAAAGTGAGACCCAGTGTTTTTTTGATTGCCAATACTAAAGTTTTAATAGTAGTTATTAAAGTTTTTTCTTGGTGTTTAGCCCCACCCTGTATAAAAATTAAGAGTAAAGGTTATAAAAATGACGGGGGTATAAATAATATATGCAAGAGTCCTGAAAAAACATCGAGAACAGTTGGAAATTACTACACCATGCATCGACTTTTTCCATATGACATATAAATCAAAATGTTTCTTTTTTGTGAACAGAATATAGAACTCAATTGCATTCATTGTGAGGAAAATCAGGAGCTATTTCAATGAAACTAAATTACTAACAGAATTTGCATCGAACAAATTAACCAGCATTTTGATGAATTCGTTATTTCCGTTATGAAGAGAAAATAATTAATGATGCCTCTTCTGGAGCTATCTAGTTCAATGTGAGCATTTCGTTCAGTAAAACATTCGCCTTGCTGAATATATCTTGAATTCTTGGGAAACTTCAACAATTTCTTCAGAGAAAGTTGTATGAATTCCTCACTCGTTCACTTTGATACTTTCACGACTCCAAGGCAACTTCGGGCCCTTGATGGAATGTTATGAGAGTTTTTCGAATAGTTGGAGACGTGCAAATAGGTATCTTTGGGATCGGCTGTGTAATAACATCGAGGGTTTCTCATATGAAGCACATAATTCCCCCTACTGTGACGTTTATTTCGCAGATAACCAGCAAAGTGAACGTAGGGGAGAGTTTTTTTTTATACGAACAACTCTCGGCTATACCAGGTGTCAACGTATTATTGGTTTTCAGAGTTCCGAGGGTACACTGTTGGAAAAAAGTTGTTGAATTGGCAAAAAATAAGGAACTCAGGAGGTCCACTAGTATTATTGGTTAAATTGACAAATATTGATATTGACAATGTTCACATATACAGGTTTGTGGCTTTCACATAATTTTGTATAATACTCATGTGGTCGTCGTCAGAGAGAACACTGTGGCTTCATGTACATGAACGTTCATATTTTCTTTGTTGATTTCCAAAAATGTATTCTTTTCTTAATAATTGGGGTTTGATTTTTACTTATAACTATAGAATTTCTTTAAAATAATTTGTTGTAATGTGATGATATTGCTTGGAGATACTTTCAATATTAATAAAATGTTTGACTACTTAACATATTAACGGTATAGCTACTTTTATTCTGGATTGGCAATTCAGATTAAGCATTGTCAAACGAGTCCACATTTTCATGTGAATCCACACTTCGATGGGAGTCGCTTTGATGATGGGAGTCCACACTTTGGTGTGAACTGAGGAATCACCTGCCGCATCATTACACAGCGCACAGAAGACTGAGGCAGACTGATACGCCGGACATTTTTTTTAACAAATCTAGATATTGCTGAAATTAACAACTCTTTTCTAACTGTGTATGAGATCCAAAATTGGCAGGGGTGTTGGATTCAAGAATTGGAAAATTCTTCAATATTTCATACTCTCCCATCACTTTCCGATTTCTGTACTTTTTATTTTTTTTGAATTCAAGGGACGATTCTGAGTACGATCACATAGTTTTGAGACGAAAAATTGGTACATTTGATTTTTCAGAAGCATTTTCCTTTTTGCATCTAGAGTACGTTGAACCCACTTCAACCAGTCTGATGGACATGAATGACGAGTAAAAAATATTATATGACAATTTCTTCGCCTAGTTGAGTACCTAATTGTACAAAAGGTAATTTTTTTCAAATGACAAAATCTGTTAGACACACATCCTTATATTCTTATTTTCACGATGAATCCATTGAAGATTTCGAATCGAAAATCGGATTAATAACAATCCTAATACACTGAATATTTGTCGAAAAATTATGAGGAAATTGGGATTTATCGCTCATCAAGTATACTGTGGATACGAAATTGAATGAATCTGAATAAAAAACATAAATTTTCACATGATAAAAGTTCATAATCCATTCCAACACAAAAAAATACCCATAATTCTGTATCCGAACCCCTCCCGGTCTTATATGATTGATACAATTTCTGCATGGTTGATTTTTTTTTCAACATTCTTTTTCTTCATCTTTTTTTTTTGTGTGAATGTCTTAACAGTCAGCTTTACTCCTCAGGTAGCAGGATCTGGTGGAGGATACACAATCCATCTGCTCTCAGAAGATAGCTCTTTTTTATATACAAGACATACATAGGTAGATAGTATAGGCACTCAATTTTCCCTCGTTGTGTAATTTTTTTGTCTGTTCTTTAGAATACAAAGTTCTGTTCAACTAAAGAGAAATAAAAGACAAATATGTGGAAGAAAACGTATAATGAAGGACAAAAGTTACAATCTCAACTTGTGTTTGAACTGATAGTCGATAGTCGTCGATCATTTCACAAGACAATAAACAGAGATTATATGAGTTCAGCTCATGTTGGAATGCTCTCTTGTTGAAATGTATGTGTGCTTAACATTGTTAGATGTTTGTTACATTATGAACCTCGGCAAACAGCCATGTCCCAAAAATATATCTATGTAGTCTATTTCTAGTAATCACCAAGTCTCTATCAATATCCAAAACTCTGTATTCACCAATTGAGGGAATGGACCGGTACACTCACACCACCCCACCAAGGGTTGTCAAGGACCACGCCTTGTTACAGGCTGGAGTCTTTTTGTGGGCACACGTAATCGATCAACCGTTACCATCCTATTTATATGGGGAATTTATATATATGCGTAGAGCCAAGATTCATGACTTAGCAGAGAGAAACATTGTAGCAATATGTGTATATATATATATATATATATATATATATATATAAATAAAATGGAAGGAATTTGATGGACATAGCCCTCAGAGAAAAGTGCTAACCGTAGACACGTGTTTCGGGCTGTCGGCCCTCATTAGTACGGTGGAAAAGTTTTTGTTTTTTTTTTCATGTTCTGGTTCCCACGAAAAGGGATATCCTGTAATGTTCAGAGAACATCGTGGGAACCAAGGGAAAGAAGGTAGGAGTTGGTGTTTTTCTTAAATTTCTGGAGGTTGTATGCCTCGGGAAACACCTCCCTAGGCAATGAGTTCCAAAGCCTCGGTGTTCGTTGGATGAACGAGTCTTTGGAAAGTGATGTTCTGCAGGTCTCTAAAGTGACCACGAAGGGGTGTGATGACTGAACTTGACGGGTTAATCTCGAAGAGACTGCCAAAGCAGGAACGATTGTTGATATTTCAGAAGAGCATCGCCCATGAAAATATCTATAAAATAGAGACAAATCGCCAACTTTTCTACGGTGTTCCAGACAAGTGAGCGAGTTTGTAAGCAAGGCATCACCGACGAGACGAATTGCCCTTTTTTGGACAGAATCCAATAGCCTCAGGATATGTTTAGGTGCCGCGCTCCAAATATGGGAACAGTATTCCAGGACAGGTGGATTTGTGCCTTAAGATCATAAGCAGCTGAGTGGGGGTGAAATACTCTTGGCACGAAAAAAAACCAAGTTTTTGGGATGCACTTTTGGCAATGGACCTCACGTGATTTTCCCAGGAAAGGTTATTGCTGATAGTAATACCAAGCATCGATATGGATGACTTCAGTGGTATGGTTACTCCTGACAAAGTTATGTTAGGCACAGTGAGATCGGCTTTTCTAGAGAAAAGACATGCTTGTGTTTTGTTTGCATTGAATTCTACCAAGTTATTAGATCCCCATTCGAGAATTGTTGCTAAGTCCATATTTATATTATTAACATTTCTTCCTCGTTCATTTCTGGTTTCACGGGCTGATATAGGGGCCCTGGAAGAGAAAGCGGTATGGAGGGTACTATCATCGGCAAAGCTGTGTACTGGACATGAAGTTGCTTTCAACAGGTCGTTGATGTGAAGTAGAAATAGTGTTGGTGCGAGAATAGATCCTTGCGGAACACCAGCATTTATGAGTAGAGTGTCAGATGAAACTCCACCGACCACTACATGGAGAGACCTGTTTGAGAGATAACTAGCAAGCAGAGAACACAGCTGAGGGAGCAAGCCATAGGACGGAAGCTTGGCGAGGAGTCCCTGGTGCCAAACTCGATCGAACGCCTTGGAGATATCTAATGCCACAGCTAAAGTTTCTCCATACTTTTCAATAGATAGCTGCCATATATGTGAGACGTAAGCAAGCAGGTCACCAGTTGATCTCTGATGGCGGAAGCCATATTGCCTATCGTTGACAATTCCTGAGTCTTCCAGATATTTCATGAGCTCGATGTTGATGGCTTTTTCCATGACCTTTGAAATAATAGATAGCAGTGCGATAGGTCTGTAGTTGCTAGGCAGGGCCTTTTTGCCTTTTTAGGGACTGGCTGCACTCTTGCAATTTTCCAATTGGACGGAAATACCCCCAAATTGTAAGAGTGGTTGAACAACTTGCAAAGAACAGGTGTTAGTTCGGGGGCACATTTCTTGAGAACAATCGGCGGAATTCCGTCAGATCCACAGGCTTTGTTGGTGTTGAGACCCAGCAAAATATTTCTGATAGTACGTTGGCGAAAGGTGATCTCGGGCATGTGACTGTCAATAGGTGTAATGTTCGGGGGTTGTTTTCATGATGGATCCAGAGTGGAATTTCCAGCAAATAGGTGCGCAAAGATATTGGCTTTTTCCTGGGCAGTCGTTGCTAGTGTTCCATCTTCTTTGGTTAGAGGAGGAAATGAGCTGGAAGTGAAGTTTCTTCCCACAGCTTTGGTGGAAGACCAAAATGAACGGGATCCGTTAGGACATTCAGCAAGTTTTGATCTTATTTTGGCATTGTGGGCATCTTTTGAGCATTCTATTGTCTCTTTGCATATGCCTCTAGCCTCGACATATGCTGCTCTGGTCTCAGGGCCCGGATTTTTTAGCCATCGATGGTATGCTGCCTGTTTGGAAGCCACAGCTCTAGAGCAGTTTCTGTTAAACCAGGTCTTATCGGATGATGTTCTCCTTTCGGTATTCGGTATTTAAGTTTGCATCCCCAACATGATGATTTCAGAAATTGTCTCAGCACATCGTGTTGGATCTACTGAAGAGAAACAAACTCTCTTCCATGGAAACGCTGAGAAAAACATACGAAGACCTTCCCAGTCGGCCGAATTGTAATGCCACATGAGACGGGGTGGTATTGTGCAGCTCGATGGTAAATGGAAAGAGCATGTTGTGGAGATGAGGGTGTGATCAGAGTTTCCAAGTGGGGCACAAACTTCTATTCTATACGGATCAGGATTGGTGGTGAGGAAAAGATCTAGTGTATTGGCAGACTGGTTGTTGACATCAGGGATGCGGGTTGGTAGCTCGACCAGTTGTTCTAGACCATGAGTGATGGCGAAGGCCTCGGCTTGACGACCCGCATCATCTGTTTTGTTAGATAATTTGAGCCAGGCAGCGTTATGTACATTAAAGTCTCCCATGATTATGGTTTCAGCTGTTGGATGGTTCTCCTGAATGTAGTCCAGTTTGAGTGATAAAAGCTCAAAGAGGTCGTTATATGAAGGTTCATTAGGTGATAGGTAAAGGCAGCAGAGGAACTTAGTCAGTTTGGTATCAGATAGTTTGAACCACATCACATCAAAGTCTTTCGGTTCCAAACTCTCTTCACGCTGGCATGCAAGGTTAGCCTTAGCGTAAAGGCAGACTCCACCTTTGAACCTGAATCGAGAATGGAGTTCGTAACCAGGACAAAGCATATGGACCTTGTTGGTGGACGAGTTTACTTGTGTTTCTGTTAGAGCCAGAATATCCGGTTTTTTCGTCTGTAGGTGATGGTGGACGTCATTGATGTTCTTGTTGAGTCCGCGGATATTGCAAAAATTAATCTTTGATGTTGAGTCCCCTCGAGTACCTCTCGCCCGGAAATCCGAATGGAGAGGTATTTTGCTTCCGGAGTGTTTTACTCTAGCAAGGATGAACAACACTTGATTTGTCGTTTTCTACCAAGTGTTGTTCATCCTTGCACTTCTCCACCGTACTGATGAGGGCCGAGAGCCCAAAACACGTATCTACGGTTAGCACTTTTCTCTGAGGGCTATGTCCATTAAATTCCTTTCATTTTGTTTTTAACAGTCCCCTCGATATTACTCTCTTTCATATATATATATATATATATATAATTATATTTATAAATATTTATATGTATATTCATATATATATATATATATATATATATATATATATATATATATATATATATATATATTTATATATATATATATATACATTACGAACATTTCTCAATATAGCTATTGAATTTTCACCGGCTGATTGGACCATTAACTGAGATCGAATTGGTGATTTTATTTCACCAGGATACGATTCAACTCACAGGATCATAAATATATTCCTCAAATTAAGTATATCCAATTCAAATCGGGACACCTTTTCTAACTCAATTTTCCTATCTTCACAATACTCTTCAAATTCCAAGATAACACATTGTTGTTTACTAATGTATTCAATATGCAAATTCGTGAGGTGGTTTAATAATTCATTAGTCTGGTATCTCACCAAAATTCCTATATAATTTACTCCCGGCAGCACACACCATGCCCCCCTTAAGCTTGAGCGCCCATGGATAGTAAATCCCCTTCACATTATTCGTGAACAAGATTTACTTTCCACTTCCTTCCTTCCCCGCTCCTCCTTGGAGCGGTACTCAACTCGCAAATTGGCACTTTTTGCGAGATTGAAATCGTACCTCCTGTAGTATGAAGTCAGCCTCTGAGTGCTTTAAACCCCTTTTTATCATGATTATTGTATGTTTACCTGACTTGTGCTGTGTGTGCATGGTGGTAATGTACCTGACGGGTGCGTGAGTGTAAGGTATAATGTTTCTGGGTGTGTTGATCTTACGTGTTTTGTGTTGAGTTGTTACTCACCTGGCGCGCCGGAGTGCTACTCTCGGTGGTGGACGATCGTTCTGGAAGACCAGTTGCATATACTTATCCCTTTCTCTAAACCTGGGATCGTCCAGGTTTAGGTTCGCGTGGATGTCTTGGATTACCGGGTTCGTGTGGGTGTCCGTCTTCAGAAACGTCGCGTTGGCGTGGTTCCGAAGATGGTCGTCAATGAAGTTCGGATTGACATTCAGGTCCCTGTATTCGGGACGTATCTGGGAGCGTTCACTGCCATTCTTAGGCTCACGTTCAAGAATAGCTGGATCTTGGTCCTGTATGTTTGTGCGCATTGACCCTATGCGGCAGATGCATACAGGATGATGGGGAGGAGGATGGTCCTGATAAGGAGCAGCTTCAACTGGAGGTCCATGTTGCTACCGCGTCCCATGAGGGGGTGAGTTCTTTCGTGGTTTCGCTAGTCCGGCCTCCGACCCGTTTGAACCGTATGGCTTGGCTCTTTTCCGCGTTGATCTCGATCTTCCATAGGTTGAACCAGTCCTCAAGCTTGTCTGCTTGATATTGCAGGTATCGGATTACTTGAGTTGCGTTCACCGATCTGGCCACTAGTGCTGTGTCGTTCGCGTACAGCGCTAGCTTGTTGAAGTTGTTCCCAGGCTTCGGGATGTCCACCGTGTAGATGGAGAACAGGTATGGAGAAGACTGCGCCTCGCGGTACTCCTGCTTCTAGGGTCCTCACTGCTGAGAAGTCGCTGCCAACTTTACATTAGCACCGCCGTCCCCGCAGGAAGGAGTCTATCAGCTTCGATATGGGAGTGCGGTATCCGAGGTCTGTCATTTTGGTGATCAAGCCATCGTGCCAGACCCCGTCGAAGGCCTTGGAAACGTCTAGGAATAAGGCTCCTGTGTGGTGTCCTCTGCCCATGTTGAAGCCTGTTACGGCAAACTCCACTATCCTCAGGACCTGCATTTCCGTAGAGTGTCCTTGTACTCCCGACAGCGTGTGTGAATAGTCCTCTAATATTTTTACCTCTCCATAAATCAAGGAGTTTGCAGTGACCACGCCTGCTGATAGGCTGGAACCAGGATTTATTGCTTATTTCCACGGTAACTCATTTGTGTAAAAGCTTGGCAGAGTCCGGTTCTACCACTTTGCCATGGTAACTCTTTTGTGTTAAAATTTTGGCTCAAGTGGTAGAACAGGGATTCATTTATGGCAAGAAGCAACAATGGGACAAGGTAAACATATTCAGTTCCACTATTTCACAGTTGTGCTAAAAATATCTATTGAAGATGTTGTAGTCAGACACAGATTAACTACGCCAAAAATGCTGACTGCATAAATTTAATTGAATTGACTTGTTGATCATACCAAAATGACTATGAAGTTTCAATCAAGTAGTAAAAAAATAGTTGATAATTCCGAATGGTGAGAAAAATTTAATTTAGTTCTTATTGCTATTCGTTACAGATCTGGGATTCCTGAAGGGGGCTTTGTTGAGTTTGTAGATTCCATTTAGGGTCCCAACTTTTCTCCTAGTACCCAAATATAATTCCATTGCTGGAGATGTTGTCAGGACCAGTACTCAAGCTGAACTGATTTCCGAACGATTCTGGGCTTTTGTAGGAAGAAGGCCGTATCTAGGGTTACAGATTTTGTTTCCAAGAATTTCAAATTCCTGACTGGAACATGCCATTATTCGAATTTTCTGAATATATTTGCAATCTGAAACTTGCATAAAAGTGATCTAAGCTAAGTGAACCTGATTTCTCTTCGGAATAAATACCGCATTTACCAAATTTCAGCTAAAATCTTTGGTTGTTGACGTCTTGTTGACATATGATGCTTCAGGACAATTTCTACTTTGAAACTCTATTTGTGGCTCTGTAAGGTGGCTGAAAGGCATATCAGTTTGAGAAGAAAAGTGTATTCTTTCATTTTATATATGGGAATAGTGGAGAAATAATAAGTGTCATCCCTACATATTTATAAAGTTACTAAATTTGCTTTTGCTACCTACAAAGTTAATACTATTACTATCAGCTTGTTCAATAATAGTACATTGTGTATCTAGTAGGCGTTGATTTGAGGCCAACAAGCATTGAAGTCTGGAAATGTGCTCTTACTACGAGGTACACATACTATTTTTTCTCAAATCGTAATCAACATTATCATAAATTGAGGAATTTTTATAAATGCATAACAATTTTTTATTACCATCTAATTGCCTATGAAATTGTTTTCTTGGCAATCACTGTTTGTTTATTGTTGTGACAAAAGTCAGAGATTCACTACTTATTTCGGTTTAATGCCTACTTATCGCTAAAAAATATTTAAAATGGACAGTGATGATGATGTCCAGGTGTGCGGGGCACCAACAGTGTTAGTAAATGCTGCTGAAAATGTCATCTTAAATTTATTGCCAAATAAATCCAAGGCAAAACAAACAAACCAACAAACGTTTCATGGATTATTGCCAAGAAAAAAAGACGTCCTCCCGATCTGAAAATGTCATGATTGCATAGTTTTGCGATTCATCTACAAAGTTGAAGGCATCTACGTTATGGTCAAATTACTGAATGCTGAGAGCTACACTTAGTACAAAAGAAGATATTGATATTACAAAATATCCGAAATTAGGTGCTTTCCATCAGTTCCTCTCCAGACATCATCTGTGACATCAGTGAGTGCAGTATCAAAATATTTATAATACACACAATATCTATAATATTTCTTACTCATTATTTATGTCCATCAGATTGGTTGAAGTGGGTCCAACGCACTCTAGAAGCAAAAATAAAAATGCTTCTGAAAAATGAAATGTAATGATTTTTCGTCTCAAAACTATGTGATTGGACTGAATCGTCGCTGGAATACAAGTGTCATTGGAGACCACGGTCAGACGAGTCCACGGGGTGTGATTTTTAATGAGTGAAACTGTGGCAGGGGTCTCAGGAATTTCAACACCACCAAGAGATGTGCATACAATGTTTTTTCCCCAATAACATATTTCATATTTATATTCAAGGAAGTCTACCCAACGAACTGAATTTATAAACTTGACAGAAGCAGAGCTGATATGTGGATCTCAAATCGATTAGATCAGAAACTTAGGAAGAAAACTTAAACATCGAAATAAAAAAGATATTTTGATTGGAATCGAACTATCCCATGATCTGGAGAATTGAAGGCTTCCACGATGTGCCAGATTTGCATGCAATAAAGTTGAGAAAAAAATATTTATCAATATTTTATATTCACGTTATTCAGAAGAGATACATCGTATCTGAATAGATTCCACAAAATCTGCGTTAACACCTTTTTACCTAGAACTCCCCCACTATTTTCCCAATCGAGAACATGTCTCATCGAACGCTGAATCCAATTTAATTGAGTCATGCCACCTGAATCCGACCTTATTACAAAACCGATGCTGCACTCTCCACAATGAAGCGAAACTCCCCATTAAATCAACGTTCTTTCACTCTCAGATTGAACAATTTATCATGACTGAACAAGATTACGAAGCATTATTTCCGCTGATGTAACAATTCAATGATGAGGCAAGCTGTTCCAATTAATCTGCTTTGAGTAGTGTCTTTTTTTTTCGATTTCCAATAGATGAATTTTGCTCTTATCCTGAAGGACAGACCCCTCCCTTATGTGCTCGTACAACTATATAGTTAGTTAACTTCCAAGGATGTTCTACATAGAAATGAGGTTAATGAAGTCTTGAACGAAACTTTTACTGACTTTTACTCAGAAGTGGTACAATATGGAGAGTGTTACTCCTGATTGCTGTATAGTGGAATCACATAATATCAAGAAGGTTTCAGAAACAAGTCTACCTGTTGAAAATTGCGAAATCTCTCCGGACTTTATTTCAATGTCATGCACGTATCGAAACTACGAATTGAAGTTAGGAGCTGTTCTTGACTTCGGATAATTTAAAAATTAACAAAAGAACGACACAAAAAACTTTAAAAAGTTAAATAACAATATTTATTGGCCTTTTGAGTTTAATATAAAAAGTAATATTTTGATCAGAGCATCATCGCGTAGGGGGACCGCTAAGTCAGATGTCGTTGACGGTGGTGTCTATTTTGCGAATTTTTTGGAGACTTAGACGCAACGATTTGATATTGCTGTTTTGATGTTTACCTACTTTGCCTAGGTAGCTCACTTGTATTTAAAGAACCCCGCACGAAAACTTATGGGAAATTGGCTTTCGGTCGAATTGCCTGAAATTTCATTATGTTATAGTAGGATGGGTCATTAGAAAAAAGTGTGAGTTCAAATTATTTTGTATGTTTAGTTTCTGAGATATAAGCGGTGAAAGTTCGTAAAAACGTCGTATTATTATTATTTATTTATTATTTATAAATCGATTTTTTTTGAGTCTATACTGTTGAGTTCCATATTGTTGTTGAGTGTGGTTTGTGTTGTTTATAGTATCAAATAATTGATTTCGAAAAGGTTTATAATAGAATTGAATGTGTCGAAAGGTTCCATAAAATTTTGTTAAATCGATAGGTGACCCCATATATCGTAATACCGTAAACTTCAAAAATGCATATCTTAGAAACGCAACATACAAAGTTGATGAAACTATCGTATATAATTTTCAAAATATTGTGAGTAAAATATGGTCCAATTTAACGGTACAGCTTTCTAGATATTCAATAAAAACATTGTAAATGACCTAAAAAAAATGTAACGCACCCTTTATCTAAATGAAAGGTAATATTGAACAATTGGGTTCGTCAGAATATTACCCTATCGTTTATTCAATGGGCAGTAGCAATTAATTCCTTGGAAATGAACCGAATTGGCTCCAGAAGCCACTCTGCGCATCCTTTGATTAGGTAAGGTGGGATTCTGTCAATGCCAGCCGACGACTTTTTTGGTTTGTGTTTTTTCATCGCCTGATAGTACTCACCGACCAGATACCTCACTAACGAATGCCATAGTTTAACTATTTAATTCCCACTCTACTATATACGAGGCCTTCTTTATTTTAAAGACGGACTCGACATATTTTCCAAAATAGTCAGCCACCTCGCGAAGGGGAATTTTTTTATTTTAGAATTCCAAGTTTGGAACGTAATTATTATTATTTTTTTGTTTGTTTTTGTGTAAGTCCAGAAATTTCTACTATCCGTTTTGATACAGGTTGTATTACATTATTGGAACTGGTATTCAGTACATGAAGTTGGATGGATTGGAATATCATACCATAGAGTGTGTTCATTTGTTGTAACGAAGTAATTTTTTAAATTAATATAGTTTGTTTGTTTTTATGAGTGCTTTAATTATTTGCATAGAATCCTTAACTATATTGGCGAGGTATACAATTCAAACGATTCCTGTGCTCTAAATATTTATAACATCTATATACCGGGAGAATGATTTTTATCTTATATGGTATCATAATCATGATCTGAAGAATTCAGTTCAAATTCATGAATATTTTTTCTCACATACAAGATACAGTGGTAGATATAAATGCTGTAGAACGACATAATTTCATATTCAATGAATGTGGGCTTACAAGTTTGTCTGAAGTCTAGGCTGAACATTTTTCGTATGATCTTTTTCTGTGTTACGAATATTCTATTGGCATCTGTGGAATTTCCCCATAAGATTAGGTTATAAGATGAATGACTGTACACTAAACTGTAGTAGACGTTATTTACTGCACTGGTGGGCATGCAGTCTTTAATTCTTGGAATTGCATTAAAGGCTTATCATTTTTTTTGTTAACTGCGTTAACTTGCTCTGTCCATCTGAGACTAGAATCAATATGTAAGCCTAAGAACTGTGTTGTTATTGTTGATTCAATCATATTACTCTCGACTCGACATGTTAGAGGAGATGAGGTGGACGAAATATTATTGGAATGAAAATGTACACACTCTGTCTCATCGATATCAACCGTTACGTTTACACCAGTTCACGAAAAACTCTACAGTATCTGCAATGGATGAGATGAGTTCCTCTGAGGTATATGCCAAGACCGCCAGTGAGGTATCGTCCGCATATATCGTCAGTAGTTGCGATTTTAGTTGAAGTGGTAAGTCGTTTATAAGAAGTAGGAATATTAGTGGTCCGAGCACAGAGCCCTGAGGAACCCCTCTATTCATAATATGAGAGTTGGATATAGCATCCTTTACTTTGACGATCATTTTCCTATTGCTGAGGAAGTCCACAGTCCAGTCCAAGAAAATTCCTCTGAATCCAACATTGTACAATTTATTCTCGATGCACTTTATGTCTAAACTATCGAAGGCACGCGATAGGTCGAAAAACCTGCCACGTGCTACTGTAAACAATGTTTTCAAAGATTTTAGAAATAACACTCATACTGGTCGATAATTGGATAGGTTTTCAGGATCTTTTTTCTTGTGAATTGGGATAACTTTAGCAAATTTAAGTGACGATGGAAACTTGCCTTCTATAATCGATAGATTTATAAGATGACTCAAGTGATTTGATAGAGATTCAACACCTGCCCTCAATATTTTTACTGATATGTTATCAATGCCTGTACTAGGCTTGGTTTTCAGGTTTTTTATCACATCCCCGACTACAGGATTGAAAAAGAATGTTTTGTTGAACATTTTAGATGTAGTACAAGATGTTGGCCTCGCGTTTATAAAATAGTCACCAAGGTCGGTTTCCGTTACGTTAGCAAAATATTCACCAAATGTATCTGCTATATCTGAAGGACATGTTAAAATTTCACCAACAAAGGTGATTGTTAAATCCTGTTCTTTTTTGTTCTTCCGATTTCTTTGTTAACTAAATTCCAGATTGTTTTAGGCTTATTATTAGACTTGAATATACGTTGCTCATCGAATTGCCGTTTGGCATTCTTGAGTTAATTGTTATGTTTGTTTTTTTCCTTTCGATATAATTCTTGGACGTCGCTTTGTTCCAAATTTTCACTCAACCAATGGAGTTCCTTCAGATTTTCACTACTTTTTTTCACATCTGTTGTAACCCAACTTGATCGTTCATCGCCATACTGCTTTTTATATTGTTTTTAAAGAGGGCAATATATGTCTATATAATAAGTCAAAACGTTCATGAAGGTGTTTGTACAGTCTTCAATATTAGATTGAAGATACACTTCTTCGAAATCTGCTGTGGACAATGCATTTTCAAACTGATCCATATTTAGTTCAGACATGTCACGATAACAGGTTAATATTTAATTTTTTATTTTTGATAGATTAGTCCAAGTTGCATCTTCAACACTCAGGGTAAATTTTCTGTGGTCACTGAAATGACCCTCATAGACTTCAGATTGGTTTCGAGTAAATGTATATGTAGTTGCATTGCCAATTATTTCATAATTGCATTTGTTTCACCGGATGAATTCATCATTGTATATATATATAATTTCCAAAATAAACCTTTGACTGAAAATAGAACAGTGTGGTTAGGCTTTCAATATATTACGGTGATGTAGCGTATATATTGCATAATTCCAATAATCCATAATGAAATCAATTCATAGCTAGGTTCGTTCATCAATAGAGTACATGTAAATTGTGAAGTTCATGCTATGGCTACAAATAATCCATGATTATATAATACGCTAAATACCAGCTGAACATTTTCCAAGGCTGATTCGATTAGTTACCAAAAATAATATCGACATAAAATAAATAGGCTATGGATCTTCTTCTAGTTAATATGGTTACTATACATGAAGTTTCACTTAGATCCTCTTTCTGTAAGATATCGCATTTCTAGGCGCCGCGTCGCACAGTGGGGCAACACGTCCTCAAAGTTGGCAATAAATCACAGACTCTATAAATTAATTTCCAAGCTAAATATTGCTTTGTAGAGGTATTGGTAGTTCGAAAGAAAATACATATGCCTTCTTGAGTAATTATTTACTAAAAAATTGTCCTTGATCATTGGCAGACTGGATGATTTTAAGGTTTTTGTTTCATTTATCAGTTCTATTTGTTTTCTAAGGAGATCAATTTTGTCATAAAGTTTCCTTATCAATATATCTTTTTGTTTGATGATATATACAAATAATTGAGAATCTACCTTATTCATTTGGTTTTCGTCCATCGCTCTCTTGCACAACAAATTATTTCATTGTTTCCAGTTGTAATTACGTTTTTCATATTTCTTACACAATTGTTGGGACTGACAGTATCACACTTTGCATATTTTAGTCCACTTAGTTCAACCGTTTTGCACCTTTTGCACGGTTTTGCAGAAGCTACGTTATCTCGTGTTTTACCAGTAGTCGCCATTTTCACCCCAATACATGAATAGCTTATGCTTCTTTGTGTATAACTGAATATTTCACCTCGGTTCCATCATTCAAACTATGTAATAATACATATCCAATACCTATTTTAGAAGCATTGCAAACCAATTTTATAGAAATATTCGGATTAAGATGTTCCAAGCTTTATTCCATTGATACCGCCGATAGATTTCAAAAATGCTTTCCCACATTCCTCAGTCCAGTTGAACTCAGTTTCATTCCTTAATAACTTGTCTAATGGTTTCAAAATTGTTGATATATCTTTAACAAATTCCCCATAAAAGTTTATCATTCCTATATACGCCTTTACTTGAGATAAATCAGTTGGACGTGGACATTCCACCATCGCACGTGTTTTTTCAGAATCTTTATGCAAACCATCTTTATCGATGAAATGACCTGAATACTTGATTTGTGGTTCGAAAAGTCTACATGTCATCAAATTCAAATGAAATCCTGACTTCAAAAATATTTCCAAACCACATTCTAAATTATTAAAGTGATCTGTCCTATCTTTTCATGTTACTACTATATCATCCATGAAATTGATTACCCCTTGTAATTCCTGTAGAAATTTTTCAACCGTTTTTTTTAAAGATAGCGCATGCTAACTTGATTCCGAAAGAAAGTCGATCAAGTTGATTTATACCCCGATGGGTACCACAACATAACAATTATTTTATTCAATCAGTTAATTCCAATTGATTATACGCATTGAGAAAATGTAAGTTTGTATCATATCCCCCTTCTTGTAACTCCGCAAATAATTCCTCAAAATTCGTCGAAGAGGATGTGTGAAATCATAAACAATTCATTAATTGTTACTTTATAAAATGCACATAGCCTTAATTTACTCGTTTCTTTCACGACAGGAACCAATGGCGTGCCCCATTCGGGATTATTTACCAATGTGATGACTCCTTTTTTTTTCTAACTCGTCAAATTCTACATTTACAGAATTACTGAATGAAAAAGGAATAGGAAGTGGTTTACAAAATATAAGTTCAGCATTACGATCAACTTTCAACTCTACTTTTAGGCCAGTCAAAATAGATCGCCAATTCACAATAATTACAAACATTTCTTTAGCACTGCCGTATGTTGAGGCATCCAGTAAAGACTCAATATAAAAATTTGCACACTCATCCAGTGACCGAAAATTACTCAAATTCGCATGAAATGTTAGTTAGCAATATCTCCTTGGACAAAATTACAAACATTGTGCAAATTGCAGATATATTTCCAAACATCTTTTCTACATCCCTTGTGAAATTTGCACACGCAATTTTTAACCGGAAATACAAATAATCCTTGATTACATTATAATTAGCGCTAATTCTGGTTACAAAATTGCAAAAATTGTGCAAATGTCATCAAATTCAAATTAAATTCTGACTTCAAAAATCTTTCCAAACCACATTCTAAATTATTAAAGTGATCTGTCTTATCTTTTCCCGTTACTACTATATCATCCATGAAATTGATTACCCCTTTAATTCCTGTAGAAATTTTTCAACCGTTTTTTTAAAGATAGCGCATGCTGACTTGATTCCGAAAGAAAGTCAATTAAGTTGATGTATACCCCGATGGGTACTCCAACATAACAATCATTTTATTCAATCAGTTAATTCCAATTGATTTTACGCATTGAGAAAATCTAAGTTTGTATCATATCCCCTTTCTTGTAACTCCGCAAATAATTCCTTAAAATTCGTCGAAGAGGATGTGTGAAATCATGAACAATTCATTAATTGTTACTTTATAAAATGCACATAGCCTTAATTTACTCGTTTCTTTCACGACAGGAACCAATGGCGTGCCCCATTCGGGATTATTTACCAATGTGATAACTCCTTTTTTTTCTAACTCGTCAAATTCTACATTTACAGAATTACAGAATGAAAAAGGAATAGGAAGTGGTTTACAAAATATAAGTTCAGCATTACGATCAACTTTCAACTCTACTTTTAGGCCAGCCAAAATAGACCGCCAATTCACAATAATTACAAACATATCTTTAGCACTGCCGTATGTTGAGGCATCCAGTAAAGACTAAATATAAAAATTTGCACACTCATCCAGTGACCGAAAATTACTCAAATTCGCATAAAATGTTAGTTAGCAATATCTCCTTGGACAAAATTACAAACATTGTGCACATTGCAGATATATTTCCAAACTTCTTTTCTACATCCCTTGTAAAATTTGCACACGCAATCTTCAACCGGAAATACAAATAATCCTTGATTACATTGTAATTAGCACTAATTCTAGTTACAAAATTGCAAAAATTGTGCAAATGTCATCAAATTCAAATCAAATCCTGACTTCAAAAATCTTTCCAAACCACATTCTAAATTATTGAAGTGATCTGTCCTATCTTTTTCCGTTACTACTATATCATCCATGAAATTGATTACCCCTTTAATTCCTGTAGAAATTTTTCAACCGTTTTTTTAAAGATAGCGCATGCTGACTTGATTCCGAAAGAAAGTCGATTAAGTTGATGTATACCCCGATGGGTACTCCAACATAACAATCATTTTATTCAATCAGTTAATTCCAATTGATTTTACGCATTGAGAAAATCTAAGTTTGTATCATATCCCCTTTCTTGTAACTCCGCAAATAATTCCTTAAAATTCGTCGAAGAGGATGTGTGAAATCATGAACAATTCATTAATTGTTACTTTATAAAATGCACATAGCCTTAATTTACTCGTTTCTTTCACGACAGGAACCAATGGCGTGCCCCATTCGGGATTATTTACCAATGTGATAACTCCTTTTTTTTCTAACTCGTCAAATTCTACATTTACAGAATTACAGAATGAAAAAGGAATAGGAAGTGGTTTACAAAATATAAGTTCAGCATTACGATCAACTTTCAACTCTACTTTTAGGCCAGCCAAAATAGACCGCCAATTCACAATAATTACAAACATATCTTTAGCACTGCCGTATGTTGAGGCATCCAGTAAAGACTAAATATAAAAATTTGCACACTCATCCAGTGACCGAAAATTACTCAAATTCGCATAAAATGTTAGTTAGCAATATCTCCTTGGACAAAATTACAAACATTGTGCACATTGCAGATATATTTCCAAACTTCTTTTCTACATCCCTTGTAAAATTTGCACACGCAATCTTCAACCGGAAATACAAATAATCCTTGATTACATTGTAATTAGCACTAATTCTAGTTACAAAATTGCAAAAATTGTGCAAATGTCATCAAATTCAAATTAAATCCTGACTTCAAAAATCTTTCCAAACCACATTCTAAATTATTGAAGTGATCTGTCCTATCTTTTTCCGTTACTACTATATCATCCATGAAATTGATTACCCCTTTAATTCCTGTAGAAATTTTTCAACCGTTTTTTTAAAGATAGCGCATGCTGACTTGATTCCGAAAGAAAGTCGATTAAGTTGATTTATACCCCTATGGGTACTCCAACATAACAATTCTTTTATTCAATCAGTCAATTCCAATTGATTATACGCATTGAGAAAATCTAAGTTTGTATCATATCCCCCTTCTTGTAACTCCGCAAATAATTCCTCAAAATTCGTCGAAGAGGATGTGTGAAATCATAAACAATTCATTAATTGTTACTTTGTAAAATGCACACCCTTAATTTACTCGTTTCTTTCACGACAGGAACCAATGGCGTGCCCCATTCGGGATTATTTACCAATGTGATAACTCCTTTTTTTTTTTAATTCGTCAAATTCTGCATTTACAGAATTACTGAATGAAAAAGGAATAGGAAGTAGTTTACAAAATATAAGTTCAGTATTACGATCAACTTTCAACTCTACTTTTAGGCCAGTCAAAATAGACCGCCAATTCACAATAATTACAAACATTTCTTTAGCACTACCGTATGTTGAGGCATCCAGTAAAGACTTAATATAAAAATTTGCACACTCATCCAGTGACCGAAAATTACTCAAATTCGCATGAAACGTTAGTTAGCAATATCTCCTTGGACAAAATTACAAACATTGTGCAAATTGCAGATATATTTCCAAACATCTTTTCTTATTCCCTTGTGAAATTTGCACACGCAATTTTCAACCGGAAATACAAATAATCCTTGATTACATTGTAATTAGCGCTAATTCTGGTTACAAAATTGCAAAAATTGTGCAAATGTCATCAAATTCAAATTAAATCCTGACTTCAAAAATCTTTCCAAACCACATTCTGAATTATTGAAGTGATCTGTCCTATCTCTTCCCGTTACTACTATATCATCCATGAAATTGATTACCCCTTTAATTCCTGTAGAAATTTTTCAACCGTTTTTTTAAAGATAGCGCATGCTGACTTGACTTCGAAAGAAAGTCGATTGAGTTGATTTATACCCCTATGGGTACTCCAACATAACAATTCTTTTATTAAATCAGTTGATTCCAATTGTTTATACGCATTGAGAAAATCTATGTTTGTATCATATCCCCCTTCTTGTAACTCCGCAAATAATTCCTCAAAATTCGTCGAAGAGGATGTGTGAAATCATGAACAATTCATCAATTGTTACTTTATAAAATGCACAGCCTTAATTCACTCGTTTCTTTCACGACAGGAACCAATGGCGTGCCCCATTCGGGATTATTTACCAATGTGATAACTCCTTTTTTTTTTTAATTCGTCAAATTCTGCATTTACAGAATTACTGAATGAAAAAGGAATAGGAAGTAGTTTACAAAATATAAGTTCAGTATTACGATCAACTTTCAACTCTACTTTTAGGCCAGTCAAAATAGACCGCCAATTCACAATAATTACAAACATTTCTTTAGCACTACCGTATGTTGAGGCATCCAGTAAAGACTTAATATAAAAATTTGCACACTCATCCAGTGACCGAAAATTACTCAAATTGCATAAAACGTTATTAGCAATATCTCCTTGGCAAAATTACAAACATTGTGCAAATTGCAGATATATTTCCAAACATCTTTTCTAATTCCCTTGTGGAATTTGCACACGCAATTTTCAACCGGAAATACAAATAATCCTTGATTACATTGTAATTAGCGCTAATTCTGGTTACAAAATTGCAAAAATTGTGCAAATGTCATCAAATTCAAATTAAATCCTGACTTCAAAAATCTTTCCAAACCACATTCTGAATTATTGAAGTGATCTGTCCTATCTCTTCCCGTTACTACTATATCATCCATGAAATTGATTACCCCTTTAATTCCTGTAGAAATTTTTCAACCGTTTTTTTAAAGATAGCGCATGCTGACTTGACTTCGAAAGAAAGTCGATTGAGTTGATTTATACCCCTATGGGTACTCCAACATAACAATTCTTTTATTCAATCAGTTGATTCCAATTGATTATACGCATTGAGAAAATCTATGTTTGTATCATATCCCCCTTCTTGTAACTCCGCAAATAATTCCTCAAAATTCGTCGAAGAGGATGTGTGAAATCATGAACAATTCATCAATTGTTACTTTATAAAATGCACAGCCTTAATTCACTCGTTTCTTTCACGACAGGAACCAATGGCGTGCCCCATTCGGGATTATTTACCAATGTGATAACTCCTTTTTTTTTCTAATTCGTCAAATTCTGCATTTACAGAATTACTGAATGAAAAAGGAATAGGAAGTAGTTTACAAAATATAAGTTCAGTATTACGATCAACTTTCAACTCTTCTTTTAGGCCAGTCAAAATAGACCGCCAATTCACAATAATTACAAACATTTCTTTAGCACTGCCGTATGTTGAGGCATCCAGTAAAGACTAAATATAAAAATTTGCACCCTCATCCAGTGACTGAAAATTACTCAAATTCGCATAAAACGTTGATTACCAATATCTCCTTGGACAAAATTACAAACATTGTGCAAATTGCAGGTATATTCCCTAACTTCTTTTCTACATCCCTTGTAAAATTTGCACACTCAATTTTCAACCGAAAATACGAATAATCCTTGATTACATTGTAATTAGCCCTATTGCTGGTTACAAAATTGCAAAAATTGTGCAAATGTCATCAAATTCAAATTAAATCCTGACTTCAAAAACTTTCCAAAACACATTCTAAATTATTAAAGTGATCTGTCCTATCTTTTCCCGTTACTACTATATCATCCATGAAATTGATCACCTTTAATTCCTGTAGAAATTTTTCAACCGTTTTTTAAAGATGCGCATGCTGACTTGATTTCGAAAGAAAGTCGATTAAGTTGATGTATACCCCGATGGGTACTCCAACATAACAATTCTTTTATTCAATCAGTTAATTCCAATTGATTATACGCATTGAGAAAATCTAAGTTTGTATCATATCCCCCTTCTTGTAACTCCGCAAATAATTCCTCAAAATTCGTCGAAAAGGATGTGTGAAATCATAAACAATTCATCAATTGTTACTTTATAAAATGCACAGCCCTAATTCACTCGTTTCTTTCACGACAGGAATCAATGGCGTGCCCCATTCTGGATTATTTACCAATGTGATAACTCCTTTTTTTTTCTAATTCGTCAAATTCTGCATTTACAGAATTACTGAATGAAAAAGGAATAGGAAGTAGTTTACAAAATATAAGTTCAGTATTACGATCAACTTTCAACTCTACTTTTAGGCCAGTCAAAATAGACCGCCAATTCACAATAATTACAAACATTTCTTTAGCACTGCCGTATGTTGAGGCATCCAGTAAAGACTAAATATAAAAATTTGCACCCTCATCCAGTGACTGAAAATTACTCAAATTCGCATAAAACGTTGATTACAATATCTCCTTGGACAAAATTACAAACATTGTGCAAATTGCAGGTATATTCCCTAACTTCTTTTCTACATCCCTTTAAAATTTCAATTTTCAACCGAAATACAATAATCCTTGTTTTAATTCCTAATTCTGTTACAAAATTGCAAAAATTGTGCAAATGTCATCAAATTCAAATTAAATCCTGACTTCAAAAATCTTTCCAAAACACATTCTAAATTATTAAAGTGATCTGTCCTATCTTTTCCCGTTACTACTATATCATCCATGAAATTGATCACCCCTTTAATTCCTGTAGAAATTTTTCAACCGTTTTTTTAAAGATAGCGCATGCTGACTTGATTTCGAAAGAAAGTCGATTAAGTTGATGTATACCCCGATGGGTACTCCAACATAACAATTCTTTTATTCAATCAGTTAATTCCAATTGATTATACGCATTGAGAAAATCTAAGTTTGTATCATATCCCCCTTCTTGTAACTCCGCAAATAATTCCTCAAAATTCGTCGAAAAGGATGTGTGAAATCATAAACAATTCATCAATTGTTACTTTATAAAATGCACAGCCCTAATTCACTCGTTTCTTTCACGACAGGAATCAATGGCGTGCCCCATTCTGGATTATTTACCAATGTGATAACTCCTTTTTTTTTCTAATTCGTCAAATTCTGCATTTACAGAATTACTGAATGAAAAAGGAATAGGAAGTAGTTTACAAAATATAAGTTCAGTATTACGATCAACTTTCAACTCTACTTTTAGGCCAGTCAAAATAGACCGCCAATTCACAATAATTACAAACATTTATTTAGCACTGCCGTATGTTGAGGCATCCAGTAAAGACTAAATATAAAAATTTGCACACTCATCCAGTGACCGAAAATTACTCAAATTCGCATAAAACGTTGATTAGCAATATCTCCTTGGACAAAATTACAAACATTGTGCAAATTGCAGGTATATTCCCTAACTTCTTTTCTACATCCCTTGTAAAATTTGCACACGCAATTTTCAACCGGAAATACAAATAATCCTTGATTACATTGTAATTAGCGCTAATTCTGGTTACAAAATTGCAAAAATTGTGCAAATTAGTGGTGAAATCATGGTTCCGTCACCCCTTAAATGCTTAAAATTTTCAAACTTTTCATGCATGTGTACGGAACATCCAAAAATTATGGATAACGCTAAAAACAGTCTCAGGGGCAAAATTTCAGGGGTCACGAAATTGCAAACAATGTTTTCGTGCTTTGCAAACTTTGGTAGCATAATTTTAAGTCACCAATTGAGTTTGCACCTTTTTCAGTATGCCGGAAGATGGCGGAAATGAACATTATTGTTAGAAGCAATTTTCGCAAATGCCACAAAATTACAAACTTTGTGCATTTTTTTCTCGAAGTTCTGCTATGGCAAACAAGTTTACGTATAAAATATCGGGAAAAGCTAGGCAAGATAATATTACTCTAGGAAAAACGATGCATACATAATATTTTATCACTATATTTCAACTTCAAGTACATATGAAGCAAATTTTAGAGTTTGTGATCTCGCCTATTATCTGTTTTTCAGAGAATGATGGAATAAATTTCGTAAAATGTAAAATAATTCGAAGTACATATTCTCTAATGTAAACTCGTTTTATTGAAAAAAAGGCAAGATTTGAAAAACTATTATAAAGACTTGATAAAAGTGTTTCAGACTATAGTTAAGTGCTGATTACTCAATTTGAGAAACTTCAAACAAAATTCAGTATTCTAGACTTGACTTCATGGGTACAAACTCAACAAGAGTGTACGAAACATGCCAAAAGAGTGTCACTCAAAAAAATCGACTCAATTGACAATATTTCATTGCACTGCTTTCCCGACGGTGTATAGGTTGCAAATTTGTAGGTAGACTTGTTTGCCATTCCAGAACTTTGGAGAAAAAATTGGCACAAAGTTTGGAATTTTGTGTAATCGCGAAAATTGTCTTAATTGATAATATTTTTTGCCCTTTTCCGACTTTAAGGTTGAAATTTATAGTAGACTTGTTTGCCATAGCAGAACTTCAAGAAAAAATTGCACAAAGTTGGGAATTTTGTGTCATCCGCGAAAATCGACTTAATTGATAATATTCTATTGCTCGGTTTTACCGACATTTTATAGGGTTGCAAATTTATACGTAGACTTGTTTGCCATAGCAGAACTTCAAGAAAAAAATGCACAAAGTTTGGAATTTTGTGGCATTTGCGAAAATTGCTTCTAACAATAATGTTCATTTCCGCCATCTTCCGCGATACTGAAAAATGGCAAACTCAATTGGCGACTTAAAATTATGCCACCAAAATTTGCAAAGCACTAAAATATTGTTTGCAATTTCCTGACCCCTGAAACTTTGCTCCTGACATTGTTTTTAGCGTTATCCATAATTTTTGGATGTTCTGTACACATGAAAAGTTTGCAAATTTAAAGCATTTTAGGGGTGACGGAACCATGATTTTACCAAAAATTTGCACAATATTTGCAATTTCGTAACCAGAATTAGCGCTAATTACAACGTAATCAAGGATTATTCGTATTTCCGGTTGAAAATTGCGTGTGTAAATTTTACAAGGGATGTAGAAAAGAAGTTAGGGAATATACCTGCAATTTGCACAATGTTTGCAATTTTGTCCAAGGAGATATTGCTAATTAACGTTTTATGCGAATTTGAGTAACATACGGTAGTGCTAAAGAGATGTTTGTAATTATTGTGAATTGGCGGTCTATTTTGACTGGCGTATTTTTCACATTTTTATAAGTCTCGCTCATCTTCAAACAATTCCTTTTATTTTTCCAATAATGTGTCTAACTCCTTGTCATACTCGATATCATTGATTTCAGAAATAGTTTTTTAATAATAATAATAATAATATACTTTATTGTCATTAAGAATAAATCTTGTGGACAAAGCTTGTGAAAAATAAATATAAATATTAAATGTAAATATGAAAACACCTACGGAAAAGTAAAGCTAGAACATATAAAATGTAAATATAAAAACACCTAGGGAAAAGTAATGTTAGAACATACACTATAAAGTTCATCGTCGAATTTTGTATCAACATGGTTGTGTAAAGTTTTGTTTAAAAATCGTATCAAAACTTATATAATACACATATAAACATATACAATCATATATAATATTACATAAATGAACACACATATTACACCAAACAAACAAACATCTATATCCAAGGAAGAATATAAACAAAAATCTTTTACAACATATATTCAAATGTGCACATTTTGTCACGTAAATTTATCATTATAGAACTCTTGCAAATTATAATAGGGTCTATCAGCCAGAAATGTTTTTACTCTTATTCTAAACATTTTGTTGGTCAAATTTGCCTGTCTTATATCTGAGGGCAAGTGATTAAACATTTCGACCCCATTGTAATAAATCCCTGGCCAAATTTGTTGAAGGAATTGGCAATTTCAACGCGGTGGAACGGGTGTTATAAGAATTGCACGAAGCCTCAAATAGGGACATATTTTTGTAAATGAGACAAACCGATTCCAAAATGAACAAAGCAATCACTGTTAAAATCTTTTCCTCAACGAATTTGTGTCTGCACGAATCACGAGGTTTAATCTTACACATATACCCCGTTTCTGCAGTACTAATACAGACAGAAGGGCTGATGAATTGCATACTCCCCAGAACGGTATTCCATAACGTAGGTGAGATTCTAAGAGGGCGTAATACACCGTTCTGGCAGTTTTAATTCCCAAATTTATTGAAGTTACTCTCACTGCATAACATCCAGAAGAAATTTTACTTTCAAGATGTTTGATATGTTCAATAAATTTGAGCTTATTGTCAATGTGAATACCTAGAAATTTAGTTTGAGTCTCGTTCTTGATCACTAAGTTATCACCAAATGACAGGTCATCAAGAGCACATCTGAATGATAAAATGTTTATTTTAGCGATATTGAAAGACAACAAATTAGCATCACACCACTCCTTGTTTTTTTTCATATCAGTAGATATAGCATTGTGTAAATCATTTGAGTTTTTGTTGTTCCACAATATCGTCGTGTCATCAGCAAAAAGAATGAATTTTCCAGAAATGCTTTAATTTGCAAGGTCATTGACATATGATAAGAATAAAATGGGTCCTAAAACTGATCCTTGTGGCACTCCACACATAATATCCTTTTTTTCTGAAAGTCCTGTTGTTCTTACCATTTGATTCCTTCCTGACAGGTAAGAATCGAACCATTTGAGCGTCATTTCTCTGCAGCCATATTGGTGAATTTTTCCTAGCAAGATCTTATGATCAACGCAATCGAACGCCTTCGATAGATCACAAAAGACCGCAGCAGCTACATTACCAGAATTCAACTTTGAATAAATATCATAAGGAAATGAAAAGATGGCATCGTGCGTATTTTTATTGCTTTGAAAACCAAACTGGCTTTCACTTAAAATATTGTGGCGTCTTAGGAAATCCGTCAGAAGTATTTTCACAAGTTTTTCGATAACTTTGGCTATAGTTGGAATGAGGGAGATCGGGCGAAGATTCGCGGGATCATCTGAATCTCCACCTTTGTATAATGGAAGGACAACAGATGTTTTCAGAAAATCAGGAAAAAATCCATTGTGGAATGAGGTGTTGATTAGAGATACCAATGTTTGCAATGCATTAATTGGAAGATTTTGGATAATTTTTATGGAGATTCCATCATAACCAGTTGCATTTTTATTCTTTATATTCCTCAATATTTCTACTAATTCGTCAATATTTGTATCGTACAAAGTTAGGTTATCCTCAATTCTGACATCTTCAAGATTTAATAAGGGATCGTAAGGAATCACTATATTCTCACTAAGGTTTTTTGCAATCGAACAATAATAATCATTGATTTTATCAGGACTAAGTGACATTCCCACATGTTTTTTTTTTTATTTTCCCGTAATATCACTGATAGCAGACCATACTTCTTTCATTTTATTAGTTGACTTACCGATTTGGTTATCATAATGAATTTCCTTCGCTTTCTTAATAGTAGATCTATATATTCTGCGGTAGTTATTGAAGAAGTCATGGAAGTAAAGATTGTCAGTAAATTTTCGTATGTTATGCAGTGAACGTAAATTTTTCGAAGAAATTTTCAATCCTGTTGTAATCCATGGTTTTCTTTTTTTGACTTTAATTTTTTGCAAGGAAAATGATTCATTAAATACATTCAATAGCGTGTTGTGAAATGTGAGGAATGGATCACTTTGGAACAGCATACCTTCCCAGTTAATCTTTAGACAATTCTGATAGAACCTATTATAATTTGCTCTACTGCAAAGTCTCCCGAACTTAAGTTTACGTTGTGTATTCAATGGTTCAATGGTTGGTTGTATTCGGTTGTTGTTATATAACAAGTACGCAAAATGAGGCTTTCGCGGACGAATCGTAATGTTTACCCGAGTCCGTAATATGAAGATGAGTCCGCGAAAGCCATTTGCGTACATGCTGCATACAATATTTTTTTTGTATGAGCTTTCCAAAGAATGTTTCATGTAGGAACTATGATTTCATTTCTGCTATCAATACGCAAATATATTTGCAGGCAGCACCGGCACAAAGCCGTGTGAAATATCGAATCAGACTTTATATTACCGACGTTTCAAATGTCAAATATGTCAACTAGTCAATAACATTTGCATTTGTTGTTATGTTCTCTGATTGTGTTCATTCAGGATCCAACTATACTAACTATTCATGGGGATATAGATAGTTGAATATAATAAATTCGTGAGTAAATATGACAACCATTCGGAAAGATACTTCAAAATTGAAAGAAAATTGCAAATGTATTCAGTATACAGCAAAATCCTGTTTTCCCCTAGTTTGACATTTGAATCGTGAATGCTAGATGCCGCCCACTTCGTGGTTTCCTGAATAGTAAGTGACATTTGGAATAAATTAAATATAAATAGTTATCATCCAATAAATGTATGTAGGTTTAGGTGTGACAATCTGAATTGGAATTGAACCCAAACTGAACCATTATTCGTATATTCTTGTAAGTGGATTATATCTTGTTTGAATTTACTATCATTTTATTTGCGATTGTTCGAAGAAAGAAAGTGTAAAAGTCATCATGTTTGTACCTATCGCAACAATAACCATTGACAAATTGATTCTGAAAAAAATCAAAATTCCTAGCTTTTCTGCGGCAAAATGTTATAGGTTCATAGTTTTTATAGTATTCATAAACACCCGTTAATGTTCAGTTATGTTTTATGCATGAATAAAATTTGGTTCGTGAAGTGTGGCCATAACGACACTTTAGTAGCATTCGAAGAATTTTTTTAAATTCCCAAAGTTGCTGTTTTTGGGAGCGTATACAAAGTTATTCATAACGAATTTTCATGAGATCACGACCCAATAAAGGTGTCGAGCCATTTTCAATTATGATTAACCTACAATTATCACTGAAGGTGTCATTGTATTGCATAGAAACAAATATTTCACCATTCGGTAATATGATCTTTCCATCAAATAACTTAAAACGTACCAAAGTCTGAATTTTTCTATATAAACATGTTCTGGAATAACAGAAACACCAGACCCTGTATCATAAAATAAATTTAATCACTGACGCAAGTCCGTATGGGGTTGGTTGTGTACTTCTTTACCGATGGACAAGAATTCCCCATTGCATATGCCTCGCGAACACTTTCTGATGCTGGAAAAAATTATCCACACGTGGAACGCGAGGGTCTGGCAATCTTTTTTGCGTTGTATAAATTCAACCAATATTTATATGGTCGTGAATTCACGTTGGTTTGTGATAATAGAAGAAAAACATAATAACTTAATATATGAAAGCTATAATAACTTTCAACATATTTCATCGTCTTCAGAATGTGTTGAGGCATTTTCATTCTCATTATTGTCTACACTGTCATCATCAGCGTCATCAATATCACCTTGGCTAAGGAGCTGGACGGGTCGAGATTTCAACAAATCTACTGCTTTTTCTGTAACTTGCGCTTGCTAGTCATCACAGGGTCGGAAGTGGATGGATTTTAATTGTACCATTCGGGTTCATAGACATTATTCTCTGTCTGCTTGTCCTACCCTGTACTGATGAGGAACAAATACCCCGGAACCCGTCCACAGGTGGTCAACCCGAGTGAAGTGGTTAATATTTATTCATTACGCAACAAACATTTCCAAAGTGACCTTGTATAACTTTGCATGATTATCCATCGAATGTAATTCAACGTCAGTCGGGGCGTTAGCCAGGGAAGTAATTGGTTTTTTATCGATATTCGACCTACAAACACCTATTGTATAGGTATTTCTAGTTAGCTGTCTTGAGAAAGGAGTCGTTATTAATTTTCAATTGAATTATAGCTGGCTACTGATATGCTATAGACAGCTGTCTTGTATTACATTCTCCCTTTCTCCTTTACTTTTATTGCATTACAAGCTTTTATTTAGGAGTACCCCAAGGCTCCATTTTGGGACCACTATTTTTATAATTTTTGTAAGTGATATAAACACATTCTGCACTATTCCTGATCAAAAAATACTTTATGCTGATGACACAAATATTTTAATGTCAAGTGATAAAATTGAAAGTCTAGTTAAGCATAGTAACGAAGCATCCAGAGAGTTAAAAGAGTATTGTAATCAAAATGGACTAATGATGAATGTTTCAAAAACTTATTTCATGCGATTCTTACCTAAAACGAAATCACCAGACTATGATCTATATTTACATTTAGATGGTAAATCTATACAGAGCACTGCCTCCCTTAAATTTCTGGGACTTACTCTTGATCCAAAACTAACATGGGAAACACATATAAACACGATAGTATCCAAACTAAGTACCACTTGTTACATTATAAAAAACATAAGAAATACAGTTACCTTTGATGTCCTGAGATTACTCTATTTTGGACTTGTGCAATCAGTACTTCAATACGGACAATTACTTTGGGGTGCTTCACCACATTTAGAAAAGACATTTATAGCACAAAAAAAAGTAATGAGAGCAATGTATAATATTGCTCCATCATCATCTTGCCGACAACTATTCAAAGAATCTAAAATATTAACCTTGCCAAGCCTTTATCTTTTTCAAGTGATACTATACATAAAAAATAATGAACATAAGTTCATGAAGAATAAAGACATACACTCGTATAAGACACGTTCAGAATCAAATTTACACCAACCTTACTCAAGACTAGCAGTAGGTCAGAACTCACCCAATCTCATACGGAATTAAATATTATAATAAAATAATGAACATTGTAAAAGCTACCCCAGAAATGTCTTTCAGAAACAAATTGAAAATGTTCTTAATTGAAAATGCATTTTATAGCACTGAGGAATTCTTGAATTTCTGAAATCTTCACATAGATACTTCATCTATACTTAATTGATATGTATTTTATTTTGTAGTTTGTCTTTTAGTTTAGTTAAAGGTCCTGGACTAGTCTGATATGTTTATACATTTTTTATATATTTATACTGGATGTGTAATCTTGATTGATGTTAATAAATTGTATTGTATTGTATTATTTAGTCTGTCTGTCTGTCTGTTATCAAATCTTGCAAGTTACAATATGACGGACAATTTTTGTGATTATGGTCCAATTCTATTCAAAATTGGTATGTGGGGGTTTTTGGGGTCGGAGCTTATGATTTTGTTAAAATTCAAAAATTCAACATGGCGGCTCCAAAATGGCGAACAATTTTTTTGATTATGATCCGATTCTATTCAAAATTGGTATGTGGGGGTTTTTGGTGTCAATTTTTTTTTATTACAAGCTTTCATTCAGTTTCACCTGTTTCGGTGTGTGTCTGTCTGTGTGTTTGTCTGTGTGTCTGTCTGTGTGTCTGTCTGTAATCAAATCTTGCAAGTTAAATTTGACCCATTTCTTATTGTCCGATTGATTTGAGATTTGACAGGTGTACATAATTCGGTTGACAATGCATTATAAAATTTTTGTTAGGGAAAAAAAACAAAATGGCGGCTCCAATATGGCGGACAATTGTTGTGAAAATGGTCCGATTCTATTCAAAATTGGTATGTGGGGGTTTTCAGGGTTGGTTTTTGTCAAAATTCAAAACTCCGGTGACAATGCATTATGAAATTCTTGTTGGGGAATAAAACAAAATGGCGGTTCCAATATTTTTGTAATTATGATCCGATTCTATTCAAAATTGGTATCTAGGGATTTTCGAGGTCGGAGATCATGAATTTTTGTCAAAATTCAGAAATAAATCACCAAACTAGTTATTCAACATCCTAAATACCAAAAAATAAAAAATTTATATGAAAATTTATTATTATATTTCAAAAATCACTAAAAGGAAAAAATAATTTATTTCATTGTTGATCTAGGTTATTCTGTGAGTAACAGATTCAAAAGCTTGCCGCGGATACAAAATATGTCTTGCGCGGCAAGATTTAGAATCTGTTAATCACAGAATAACCTAGATCAACAATGAAATAAATTATTTTTTCCTTTCTAGTGCATTTGTATAAAAGCTTGTCCTTGAAAATGTTGTTTTTATAATTTTTATTAGTCGCTTAATTCGCTCGGAACTTAAAATTAATATTTGGGTGACTTCCCTCTGGTGTCTATCCAGCCATTGAGCATCATTTTTGTGAAACCTCTCTTCGATCCTGAATGACTTCATCCAACGAGATTTGTATTGTAATTTGAAATATGACAAATTTTCATTTAAAACCTCAAAAAACCCTTGGTAAAATTTCGTTTGTTTCTTGATCTGTTCTCTCAAACAATTGAATTGCTGATCAATTTCACTGTTTCCAGAACTCATAATATCAAGGAGTTCCCTTCTCATTATAAACATGCTGTTCGAACAGGTTCCTGAAATAAAGTAACAATGAATTGAATTGATATATAAGACCAGTATATTATAGACCAGGTGGAGAAATCCCATTTTATAGCCAAACATACATTCCACTGCAGGGGCGCCATCCGTGGCAGTTGAATGTGTGCGAGGCAATTAATAAGGTTTCGCCGCCGTGTTTTGTATACTATTTTTTAGGATATTTCTTGGAGTTTTTTTATTTTTAGGTTAGGTTCAAATGACAGATTGAATTGGATGATATCTAGTTCATTTCAGCTCCGCCGTAGTTTTTCTATATATGCTTATAATTGTTATAATATAAAAATTGTTATATGCTTGAAAACAAAAACACTATTATCTTTTAATGAAGTGGATAGTATCTGTAATTAAATATCAATGGAAATAGTTTGTGGCATTCAGACGAGAAAATGAAAACTAGAACTAAAAAATAAAAATATGGATCGGCCAGGGTTCGAACCTGGGACCTTTCGATTTCTAGTCGAACGCTCGCTCTGGCAATCGAGCCACCAGTCCTTGTTCGAAACCGGCGATTCATACTTTTAAATTCAGTTCTGTGTTAGTAACGAAGTAGAGGAGGGTTAATGTGATGCATGAAGACATTCACGCATGCTCACTTAATGAAATCATATTGGTCTATTTCCTGGTGTCAATCATATATAGGACTATCGACAAACTTCAAACTGAAATTCTCAAGTGTGCATGACTAAAGCCAAGTAATATATATATAATGGAGTGGATAGCGTCTGTAATTAAATATCAATGAAAATAGTTTGTGGCATTCAGACGAGAAAATGAAAAATAGAACTAAAAAATGAAAATATGGATCGGCCAGGATTCGAACCTGGGACCTTTCGATTTCTAGTCGAACGCTCGCTCTGCCAATTGAGCCACCAGTCCTTGTTCGAAACTGGCGATTCACTCTTCTATTCGCTAACTTCAAAAAGTGAAAATAAGTGCACCAAAACTAGACGATTCTGAAAAATACAAACAATATTCATCATAAAAAATCCAAAACTAAAACTTGGACTCCTTGGAACACAACTAATAGCCTTCATGTTTCTAAGAATAATTTGAATTTTAATATTTAATGTTCATTTCACTCCACACTATTATTATAATATTACAAAAACTTGTCTGCAACTCTATACTCATTTAAATGTTAATACCTACCTGAATATGAAAGTTCCATGGTGAAAGATTGGAAAAAATATCAGAATACACCTCAAACCCAGCACAAAAACAGGTTGACAGCTACGCAATAACAATGCACGTATAGTCTCCGCTTCTACTGAGGACTATGGCAATGAGAGGACAAGGATTGATGTCCAATCTCGTTCGTCTTATCATGTAGGGGGTAATGGTGCATCAAAAAATAATAGCGGGTGAAGTGTACATGCTACTCAATTTTTTGATTTATTGCCAACTTTGAGGGTCTGTTGCCCCAGTGTGCGACGTGGTGAATTATTATCCCATCTATTAGACTGTCCGACCACGCACAGGCCGAACATGTTTCTTGGAAAACGATTAGTTTTGCCAATGTGGAGCATTATGGTTGGACACGGGGTTATCGAAGTTGCTGGTAGCAAATACGAATTCATATTTCACACTGTCCTCGAGTGTGCTGTTTTGGTATTTGGTGTTTTCTTTTTATGTGTTGATACATGAATAATAATTGGAATGAAATAATAAAGATCAAGAAAATAGCAATAATTAATGGGTATACAGCAGACAAAATGAAACAAGCAGACTTCAAAAGATGCAGAATCGTGCTATGCGAATAATTCTACAATGCTCGAGAACAACACCAATAGCACATATGCTTCAGACCCTGCAATGGCTTCCAGTGAGAAACTCAAAATTGGACATTCACCTGTATATCTCCATTATAAAATAACATATGTTAATGGAACACATGATTATAATACGAGGGAAGAAAACAATATGAAAGAGATATAAAAAAAATAGTACATATAATTCTCTATTTTTAACCGACGAAACCAAAAAGGAGGAGGTTCTCTATTCGACCCGTATATTTTATGTTTTTCCATCATATTTTTTTATGTATGATCACGCATAACTTTTTACTGAGACGTCCGATTCCGATAATTCTTTTTTCAGTGGATAGGGTGTACTTCGACTTTGGTCCCATTTGAATTTAAAAGATGAAATTTGCCCCTAAGGGTAGCGAAATGAAGGATATTGATCACTCACCCTCTGAATTCTGGTCCGTTAACCGATTCTATCAGGCATAACTTTGTACTGGGTTCTTCGATTTGGATGATTCTTTTTTTGGGGGTATACCTTATATTGGATTTCAAAAGGAATTAGCCACCCTTACGGGTAGAAAAATAGGGGATAATTGTTTTTTCACCAGTGAACATTAGCACATACATACGTAGTTGACAATGACAGATCGCTACTGACATTATTCTTGTTCCGTGAAAATCAGTATATTTTATGAGAGGATGGAATGACATACAAAGTAATGAAATAAACTAACCAGAACAAAGGAAATAATTTATATTACAACAAATAGTAAAAGTAGATAATCATATTATTTAACTGGTAATAGTTGAAGACAGGTGGGTAAGTAAGTATTTTGGAAGTAATCAAAGAACAAGTAGATAGTAATTGGTAGATTTTAACAAAAAATTAAACCGACGAAAAAATCAACTGAAAAGCAAAAAATAAAATAAACCTTCTTAGTCTAAATGATAATTGAGCTCCTGAACTAATGTAAGTAACTGATTTTGAGTCGGCGCCAAACAAACTAGCAATTGAATTAGGTGAAGCGTAAAATGATGGCAGCGAGATGCACGGCTGCGTTTTGATGACTTCTTTCATAGATAATGATCTTCGATAATTGTTTGTTTGGCGCCGACTCAAAATCAGTAACTTACATTAGTTTAGGAGCTCAATTATCATTTAGACTAAGAAGGTTTATTTTATTTTTTGCTTTTCAGTTGATTTTTTCGTCGGTTTAATTTTCTGTTAAAAGTTTTTATTTTTTACTTTTCAGTTCCGTATTTCGTCGGTTTAATTTTTCGTTAAAAAGTTTGTATACAAAGGAATAGATCATTTTGATGAGCTTTCTCAAGAAATTAAAGATAGTGTATTGATAAATACATTTAAAAGAAGCTTGAAGGACTACCTATTGAAAACATAGTATATTAGTATTTTATTATTAGGTATGCATTTATATGTATTTATGTAAGTTCAACTGATTTTATTTTTGTACAATGTTAATCTTATTTCATTTATAGTTGATCATTTTATGTTTGTATTCTTAACTGAACTGACCATGTATTTGCTTCTGTAAATTAATTAGTTTCAACTAAATAAAGAGAAATGTATATATTGATAATATCTTGAGAAAGAAGCGTTTCACTTTCACTTTAGTCAATGAAACCACGACTCTGAGAAAAACGATGGAAAGCAAAAGATTCGTGAGAATCCCCCTCTCCATCCAAACCTCACGGGAGATCCTAACACTATATTCCGGGATGTAAATCTCCAAGCAGTTTACAGTTATAGAAATAACTTGCAAACGTTATTCGGAAATCCGAAGGAAAAAACTGACATATTAGTCGGGAATTTATGAATTTATAACGGTCAGCCAAAACGTTCAATTTCCAATAGGTTCCACGAACATGTGGCTCATGCTACCTACCGAAGGGATAATAAGTTAATTGTGGCTGACCATATGATAAAATCTTGTCACAAAATTAACATTCATAATTTGAAAATGTTCAAATCGGTCAATGGCACTAGAAAATTAGACTGCCTGGAGTGTATAGTTATCCACAAAAACCATAATAAAAATTTACTTAATGAGGATAATGGGCCTATGTATTCCACTTTGTTTTCTTTGATCCCCATAGAACCATCAAGATCCCATTAGCGACTTGAGGAACAGTAATTAGTATAAATAACCCAACTAGAAACACCAGGTATACAGGGTGATTCAAAAGTACTTTGACAAACTTCAGGAGGTGATTCATCACAATATTTTAATTTGAATTGTCGAAGTAAATATGTGCCCGGAAACGCTTCGTTTCCAAGATACAGGGTGTTGAAGTTTTATTTTTATTTTCGTTTTTTCTAACTACTTTCGAAATAATGACCTTAATTGAACAAATATTGGTACTGAGAGGTTTTTTGAGGTGTCGAATTCGAACCTGATGTTATTATTGCTCTAACTCGTAGGGGGCGCCACCTACACGTCTTTTTCTTTTTTGAAGATTCATTACTTTTTTAAGCGTACTTCTAGCACATTTTTCAGTGAAAAAATCAATTCCTCTATCATATCTACGTAAAAATGCTACCGCGGTTACAAGTCGCTATGAGCAACCGTTTTCTAGATATTTGGACATGAAAATTTCAAGTCAATTATTTGATATTTGAGGTTATCACCATTATTTTGCATTTTCCACAAGACTTAGGAAATGAATTTGACGTTTAAGTAAGTAGTTTTGGTTTTTTGGTGGGGGCCCACCTATTCTATTTATTTTTACTCATTTGAAATAGTTATTTTTGTATCAAGGGTGCGAAATCTGTATTTGTTTCAATAAAATTTGCAAGAAATATCAACATTTTATTTCAAGAAATTGTGAATATGTAGAATGGAATAAAGTGTAACGAACCTAGGCCGGACCTGTCGCCTCCCGCGTCGCCATCGACAGCGATGAGATCATCCCCGGAGATATTCGAGAACCATCCAGTCCCTCTTCCGCGTAATGCAACGGTCAATATTGGAAACAATTGGAACATGCCGTCGCCAACTGGAAGAATTCGAAACATCGAGAATGCTGTATCGGAGATAAATAGACACCCCTCAAGAGGGAGTGGACAGTCTGAACGAGCCCATACCATCGAGCTATACAGTGGCGTAGTAATATAAATTAAGTTGTAGATTAAGTGTTAAATAAATTAGTTAAACCAAGTTAAGTTTATTTACGTTACAAAAGGAAACTAAATTTTATTACAATAACTTGTTCAAAGTGTCCACCTTCAGCAAAGATACAGGCATTCAGTCTTCTAGTCATTGAATCTCGTACCCGCTCAAAAATTATTGGTTTGTTTTTTATTGTTTCACAGGCGTCTACTACTCGGTTTCTTAGATCTTCCTCGTTCGCTACTGGAGTTTTATAGGCTAGTGACTTCAAATGTCCCCAAAAATGAAAATCTAGCGGGTTTAGATCTGGGGACCTTGGTGCCCACGCCTGGTTAGGTGCACACCCCTACCGATCAATCGATTTGGATAGAGAGTGTTAAGGAATTCCCTGGCAACAACGCTGAAATGGGCCAGAGCCCCATCATGCATAAACCACATGCGGATACAAATTTCTAATGGTACATTCTGGAGTAGTCCCGGCAATTCATTTTCTGAAAAGTCTCTGTAAGTTGCGCCATTCAGTCGAAACGGAAGAAAGAAAGGATCTATTAAGTAATTATCAATTATTGCCGCCCATACATTTAAAGAAAATTGATTCTGATAATGTCTTTCACTAACTGCGTGCGGATTTTCCAGAGCCCAAACATGGTTGTTATGAAAGTTTGTGATAGCATTTTGGGAGAAGTTTGCCTCGTCCGTGAAGAGTACATATCTTGCAAATTGAGGATTTCCAACCAATTTTCTCAAAAACCACTGCCACATAGTAATGCGTTGGGAAAAGTCTCGTGGCAAAAAAGCTTGTACCCTTTGAATAGGAATGGTTAAAATTATTGATCATGGATAATTCTCCAAACTGTGGACTGAGTAGAATTGAGAGCTTCAGCAACTATTTTTGTACTTGTTTCTGGATTTTCCTTGAGACCGTCAAGACAGCTTCTTCCAATTCTGGGGTTCGGACTGCTCGTGGTCTCCCAATAATATCAGCTGCCCTTTCGAAGCTACCTGTTTCTGCCAAACGACGGTGGAGACTGGTAAATGTTGGAGCTGAAGGCAGTACTCGATTAGGAAATCGCTCCTGGTAAATACGTATTGCTTCGCGCGCATTGCCATCCGCAAAGCCATAAACGAAATGCATATCGGCTAAATGTGCATTATTGTTCAAATAATCCATTTTTTCAAAATTAGTTTTAAAACTTACAGAAACTTCAACAAAACAACAAAACGTTCAACTGTCACATAATATGTGATTACCAAAACTGCGTCAAATTCATTTCTTAAGCATTCTTGTGAAAAATGCAAAATAATGGTAATAACTTCAACACGCATCGATTATCAAATAATCGACTTGAAATTTTCAAGTCCAAATATCTAGAAAATGGTTGCTTATAGTGACTTGTAACAGGGGTAGCTTTTTTACGTATATATGATAGAGGAATTGATTTCTTCACTGAAAAATGTGCTAGAAGTACGCTCAAAAAAGTTATAAATTTTCAAAAAGGAAAAAGACGTGTAAGAGCAATTCGAATTGGACACCTCGAAAAACCTCTCAATACCAATTTTCGTTTAATTAAGGTCAGTATTTCGTAAGTTATTTAAAAAAAACGAAAATAAAAATAAAACTTCAACACCCTGTATCTTGGAAACGAAGCGTTTCCGGACATATATTTATTTGTACAATTCATATTAGAATATTGTGAGGGATCACCTCATGGAGTTTGTCGAAGTACTTTTGAATCACCCTGTATAGATTATTTTTTAATGTTACGATTATAAACACATTTACCAGTACAATGATACAATGTACTAAACCGGTTTGGATTATTCCCGCGGCAATTTTCTAGGTAGAATATTTCCACTATTATATTGCTTTGATTGGCCGAAACATAGATTTCCATTGGTTTCTAGAAATGTCAAAAAATCATCCTACTAATGAGTGTTTTGATGAAACTTCATGAGCTCCACATCTTTCATTCGAATAGTTTTTCTCTAAGATGAACACACAAATATAAATTCGCTGTAAATGACCATTCATGAGAATTTACTAATTTTTGTTTACCCTCTATGCTGCTTTCATTTGAGGTTCATTCGCCCGTATCAATCAGAAACTATTTGAGTTTTTCTTCCGCCGTCAGGGAGTTTCCATTTATCGGTTTTTTGTTTTGTTGTTTTGAGCTTTGCACTGGTGTTGTTTCATTCTTCTTGCCATTTGTTATGGATTTTTTGTTTGATATAAATTTCGAAGTCGTCTGGTCTTATATAATTAATGTCTATGTTTTCATTGGAGACAGCTTTTCAGCTGCTCCGTCTGCTGCGTCATTACCCTTGATTCCAACACGACCAGGAGTCCATACCATCTAAATTTCGTTTCCGGTTTTGTTCAACCACCTGAGTAGGTCTAATAATTGTTTTGCAAGGGGGTCAGCAGTGAAGTTATTTTGGAGAGTTTCTAAAACGCTTCGAGAGTCGCAACATATCAGGAAGAGTCTATTTTTATTGATGTCGCAGTAACTTGAAGCTTGATAAATGGCGTTTATTTCTGCTGTTAATATCGTAGCACAGTCCGGCAACTTCCAAGAGTGAGATTAATTAGCGGTCAAGAATGTACATCCCACTCCGTTGGGCGTTTTTAAACCATCTGTGTAGATTGCTTGTTATTCAGGGTAGTCCGAAATGATCCCATATAATGTTGCACCGAAGGTTTTATCTAGTTTTCCCTTTTTTGAATTTGGTGCAGTCAAATCTGGTTTTATTATTTCTCGATTTGAAAGTTAAACTATATAAATAAATATTAGTGATTACTTCTATGAGTGACATTAAGATTGAAACTATCTAGATCATTGTGTGCTGTTTATACTTCTTTCTTTTGATTTTAGTTAGATCACATAATCTCACCCCTACCTGCCCAATAACTGACTACAATGCTGAAGGCGCACAGTGCCTTTTATCCTACTGAGGGGATAAAAACTGTACAAGTTACAGGGTAATGCAAATAACCTTTAACGCGCCTGTGTGTTAAGTTACAGGGTGATTCAGTAATTCTGAGTATCCAAGTGACACGTGACTGTGTGTAAAGTAATAGGGTAATGCGTAATCTTGAGTCCAAATGACCCGTAGAGTATCCGTGTGTGAAGTTACATAACAATGGAGTCATCCTGATAACCCATTGAACAATACAAACGAGCAAGTAACTTCAAGTAACTTCAGAGATTCATCGGAGTTTTCAATAACTGAATCAGATTCCCTAGAATCTCCATGTGATTCGTCACGTTCCTCAACTGGAGCCTTCAAAAGCTCGTACACTTCACGTGAAATTTGTTACAAGTTGAGTACGTGATCGAATGCCCAGGCTATCCAGTGAGGAGCGAAGCGGAGTTCTTTGGAGCGCTTGCTAGTTTCAGATTTTTTTATTTTTCGAGCAATGGTTTTTATAAATTGTAAATTTGAATGGACGCCAGAATTTTTTGTTCAATTAGGATAAAAATTCAAACTTTCCAGCCAAAAATGATTGTTTCCTTCTGTAAATCGATACAACAATAAAATAAATACAAAATTTATACTAGGCTATTAACGAAAAGGTATGTACAAAAGTTTCTGCATGTGCTATATTACAATTGAGTTTTGAGTTTCCCTCACATGGTCATACAATTCCAAAAATATTGTTTAATTTTGCTGAACCTGTCGGTTTTATCGTCGACAATGTACTTCTGATTGAGCTCGTGGCTAGTTGTGTGGCTTGCAATCAGGACGTACCAATGGCTGCTGGGCGACCAATCAGGTTGACCAGATAATCATCAACTTCTTATCCGTTGAATGATTGTTCTCAGCAATATGACATGAAAACAATATTGATGGTGCCAGCATTGTATTTAATAATGAATTCAACTTCTTGGAATTTAGAATTTCTCAATACACTCTTCAACGCACTGTTGTTACACATGAGTATAATCTCATTAACAGATCGTCGCGTTGCTTGAAATTATTCGAACATGAATATCAGCCTATGCTGAGATTTGACATTAGTAATCAATACTGAAATTGAAGAATCAAGATTAAATTTTGACATAGACAAAAATTGATTTCTGCTCTCTCGATCAGCCAAGACTATGTTTCATCAAAAATAAAAATCAGAATTCAGCACAATGAATTTGGAATAGTTTTATATCCAAAAATGACTTCAATTGCAATGATATTCAGAGGAAGTGTATAGGAATTATTTTGACCAATCGTCAAATACTTCTTCATATATTTTCTGTATGATGAAAATATATTCCAAACTCCAAAGATTGAACATATACATATATATGGATGCTCCACTTAGGTCAGAAGCAAAAATCACAGCTCTGTGATAATCATCACCAAATCAGAAACTATCCGAAAAATACATCCCCAAGACCATGGGAAATGTATAGTATTCAACTATATCATATACTTCTTGTGATCAACACCAACAATATATCCAAATGTTGTGTGAGTGATATCAGAATATTTGAGAAACCCTCATTTCACCCCAATGAGCGCAGATGAGACTGAACACATATATCTTGATTCAATTTGATAATATTACATGTGATTTCAGCACTCACCTGTTTCACTGACTTCACCAAGACGACAAGGCTCCATTTTCTCAATTTCACCACGTTTACATTCAACTGATTTCCTCTATTCGATATAGTGTGTCTTTCTCTGAACAACTGATTTACTTCAATCGGATTTTCCCCAAGATTGGTTAACCTGTTGAATAAATACGCAGTATACTCAACAAAACATGTAAAATTTATAATTCCATCTGAACTCATTTGAAAAATAAATATGGTACTGCACTGGAATCTTATCTCTTGACCTAAATAATTATTGTTGAAGATGAATCATGATAACGAAATTATATGAAGAAATATTCCACGTTCTCGTGAGACAATATTTCTATATGACTTCTATATTTGAATGGTGAAAAATATTCCTACATACCTCGATATCACACTATAATTCACTGCTTTGAAATCACTTTCGCAGAAGAAAGAAATATACTCTAATTCATTAGTTATTTAAACATGAACAAATTTCATTTCTTCACGCAATGGCTGTCGAGTTCCAAAAAGACACAAGGTGTCCCGATCTCAAAGATAAAGAGGCAAGGAGCGAGCACGGCTCGTCGTTTTCTTCAAAACCGAATTGTTAACCACTCCTAAGTGCTGTCAAATGCTTTGCGTTCTTCTTCTCTCTGACTCTAATGACTGTTCGCCGTTAGATGGCGTTAATATTTGCAATAGTGATTCTTAGATTGGAATTGATAAGATAACTTGAGCTATTCTAAGTTATCTTGTATCTCTGAGCAATACAATAAGAAATGTAACAGATTTATCGTTACAAATTTTGCCATGTTTTGTTTCCGGAGCCGCACGTACACTCAACAATCTGTTCAGTTAATTTCTATTTGTAACGACTCTAGAAGTTTTTCTCGTGAACAATTCTCTGAATTTCCTATTGTGTTTGTTTCTTGCTTCTTGGGCTATTGGTAAAACACATGAAGAAATCACATATTTCCCATGACATTATATTTTATGCACACTTACTGGCATTGAGTACCATGGAGACTCCTTGATGTACAATTCTCTTGTTGCCTAGGATTATTCATGGAAAACCTGCTATTTATAGTCTCTAATATGACATGGAAGCGGTTAATGAGCTCAACATTAACACCGGTTATTTCGGCTGTCTTTTCAGCATTTCGAAAAACTCACGGGCTGGGTTCCCCTCATCAGTTTTACCGGTTTGTTGATTAAGCATATCTACCAAGATACCCAATTCACGCCCAAACTTTACTTTTTTTCAGCTACTTTTTTTAAAATTTTTGGGTCTCCTAGCCTGCTTTGCTTTCATACCTAGACAATAGGGAATATGCAAGATGCATTCAAACAATCTGATCCAAGAATGCAGAGGTGACAGATCCAGTGCAATAAACTCACTTCTTACAGTCTTTTGTGGAATGAGACCTACATTGTTCATTTCATTGGGTATGGCACCACATAAATAGCATGTTTGTGTTGAAGCTACTGCATTAGAAATTTTCCCGTCTATTGCAGACTATCAATGTTGGCTTTAGCAATACTTTCATTCCATGTAAAATAATTTCAGAGGGCACCAGTAATGTTATTTGCTTCCAACCTTATCAACTTTGGTCAAAATTAGATCTGTAGTTTCCTTGGCAAACACAAACTTTATGAGACGACAATATCTGGTAGAAGATGGTGAAGGATTTTGCCATACAATTTATCAGGTCATTTATAGAATACATTTGTTTAGGCACCATTAAAATGCTGAATGATTTTTCTTATGTAGAGTTCTCTTCAGAAAATGTTTTTTTGTATCGGTTTTGTTTCGCTTCATCACAACCCCGTTTTACAATAATTTACAGGTTTGTCAAGTCTGTCATCGTTTTTAGGATCTCTTCGTGCCTTTTGCATAGTCATTCAATCGTGTGATCCATTAAAGAGGTTGTTTGACTTTTGTTTCTGTGACATCCATTTCACGAGGAAAACACAACAGTTTTGCCGCTTTAACTTCGTGGTTTGGTGGATGGATTCCTTTGTTAATTTCTTTTGTTTTCTTACGGATGAAATCGTATCGGTGTGTCGATAGATTGGCATCAATCCTTATTGCCAAAGCTTGGTCATTCGAAAGCCCACTTTGTCTTGAGAGTTTCAAACTCTTCCGCCCTTTTTTTATTCCAGTTCCTCTACTGGGTGAAAAGCGGCAAAGCTCTTCAACAATAGCGGATGAATCCTTTTTTCCTGACTGGCGGATCTTCATTTCGGTAGCCACCAATAACGCTCCCGAACACGTTGGTTGTTTCAAGAAAATGTTGGACTCGCCGTCTTTTTGTTTTGTCACTGGTACTTTCAAAGTCTTTGTGTGGTCTTCCGGCTCGGCATTTCATTTCAGGTAGTTAGACATATCGATAGCTTCACTGACAATATTTGGTAACAATATGTTTTCTTCCAACCACGAAGAATCTGCTGTTAGGAAGCGTTTTCGATGTCTTCCTGATTTTGACCATCTTTGGTCGATTTTATGACTTACTCTACTGATTATTGCTTTGTAACTCTTCAATATATCTTCCGAAATGGGGGATCACCAAGTTCTTGCAAAATATGATGTAACAAATAATTTCTTGATTCTTTGGCGCTAGCCTAGAATGAACTGGCTATGGGGTCATTTGCTAACAGGGTGTTCATTCTTCAAAAATATGCCATTCGTATCGTGGCTAATCTGAGATGGCATCAATCTTGTGGAAATACTTTTGAAGAGCTTAAAATACTCACGGATGATGGTCTACATATCTATGAAGTCTGCATCTACGTTTATAAAAACAGATCGCTGTTCTCAACCTACCGACAAGCTCATGAATACTCAACTAGTTCGAAAGATTCACTAGTACCCAATGCACATCGAACCTCTCTCTATAAAAAAAGTCACCATTATCTAGGTCCAAATTATTTAATAAGTTAGACGGAGCAATTAAACTCTCACCAAACATAGATATCTTTAAATCTGCACTGAAAAATAGTCTTATCGAGAAAAATTGCTATACCATCATCTAATTTTTAAGCTGAACCCAATATCAATAGTTGATTATATTATATATTTAGTCATACAATTTAACATTCCTTTCCTTCTTCTCTTTCTTATAATTAACACACTGTTACGTTTTCGTAGTTAGTGTACACTGGTAATTGCTTTTGCTTCTGCATTGTACCTTTCAACTAGTGAAATACATGTAGTATTATTATTATTATCGCTGGGAGCGGTAGTTCCGTCCTTTTAATACCCACTATTGTTCGGCGCAGCTTCCCGCAAAATGAGGTTTATTGTAGTAAAACTCGTCTTCTTGGAATTTATACCACAAAGGTACCTGATAAGTCACGTAATTTAATTTTGTCCGGCTTGATTGTCAAAATATCGCACTGTACGCCGGTGAGCACACTTACTATATTGCAGTTGTACGGTGTCTAATAACGCGATCGTTCTTTGGCAGGCAGTGGACACCCATTCAAGTACCGATCGCCTCCAATCGTGTTTGGCCTTGGAATTGGTTCCCCTAGTATTCTTATTGAATCTATTCCATGAACAAATGACCCAAACATTCCAATTCGCTATTTGAGAAAATGTTCCTTTAGTGGTTTCGCGGATAATTCATGTAGTTGCATTTTCATTTTTTTTTCATAATTGAATCCATTTTGCCGAATGAATTCATCATTGTGGAGATGATTTCCGAAATAAACCGTTGACTAAAAAACTTTTTAACAAAAAATTTAACCGACGAAAAAATAAACTGAAAAGCAAAAAATAAAATGAACTTTCTTAGTCTAAATGATAATTGAGTTCCTAAACTAATGTGAGTAACTGATTTTGAGTCGGCGCCAAACAAACAATTATCGAAGATCATTATATTACTTTCAATAAGTAATCAAAACGCCGCTATGCATCTCGCTGCCATCATTTTACGCTTTACCTAATTCAATTGCTAGTTTGTTTGGCGCCGACTCAAAATTAGTTACTCACATTAGTTTAGGAGCTCAATTATCATTTAGACTAAGAAGGTTTATTTTATTTTCTGCTTTTCAGTTGATTTTTTCGTCGGTTTGATTTTTTGGTAAAAAGTTTTTATTTTTGAATTTTTTGTTGCTGAAATCTACTAATTACTACCCACTTAATTTTTGATTACTTCCAAAATACTTACTTACCTAGCTTACTTCAACTATTAACTATCGAATAATATGATTTTCTATTTTAACTATTTATTGTTATATAATACAAATTAATTTTGAAAGTTCTGGTTGGTTGGTTGGTTGATTTCATCACTTTCATAGAATGTAATCATTTTGACCATCTCATAAATTTATCATTTGCTAATGGAATATTTCCGCAAGCCCTGAAAACTGGTAAAATTACACCTGTATATAAAAAAGGCGATTCTTCTCTAATAAGTAACTATCGACCAATCACGGTACCTTCTATATTTTCCAAAATATTCGAATTATCATTCCTGGAGAGATTGTTATTTTTTCTCAATGATTTTAATATCATAACAGAAGACCAGCACGGTTTTGTGCAAAATAAATCGACCACAACTGCAATTCACTCATATGTTCTAAAAGTTATTGAATGCATTGATGCGGGCGAGTGCCCTGTTGGGGTATTTTGTGATTGCATTAGTCATGGTATTTTATTGGGTAAACTGTCTCGATACGGAATCCGTGGTGTCACTCATGAATGGATAAAAAGTTTTTTGAGTAAACGTTGTAACCATGTCACTATTGGTAACCATCTGTCATTGTGTAGTGAATATTCTGAAGAAGGAGTACCTCAGGGTTCGGTTCTGGGACCCATCTTATTTTTACTCTATATTAACGATATTGTGAAGATTTGTAATGACTCAATTATTGTTTACGCTGATGACACATCAGTTATTGTATCAGATAGGGATGAATCATGTATACGTCAGAAATGTAATAAAATTTCCTTTGATATGGACCAGTGGTTCAGAGCTAACACACTTTATCTGAATACAAATAAAACAAAATGTATTCGCTTTCATAATAGACAAAAAAAAGTTAATGACATTGATTTTGGTGACTTACAGTCAGTAGACGAGACCGCTCGATTTCTTGGTTTATATATAGACGAACATATATCCTGGGGAGAACACTGTCGAATTTTAATCAATAAATTGAATTCTGTTTCCTACCAGTCCCGTAATTTGAGAACAGTTCTGTCTAATGATCAGTTGTTGATGCTCTACTACGCTCAAGTAGACTCCAGACTTCGATATGGTATCTGCCTTTGGGGAAGGTCTTCGGGAGCAAATGATGTATTTGTTGCGCAAAAGAGAATACTCCGAGTAATGTTTAGCTAACCTACTCGACATAGTTGTGTTGATGTATTCAAAACATGTGAAATTTTGACGCTACCATCCTTCTTTATCTTTGAAGTTTGTGTTAATGTATTCAGTCACTATAACAGCTTTTCAACCAGATCTAGAATTCATAAACATGACACAAGAATAAAAAATCAGCTGAATATACCTTCTTCTGGGGTTCAAATATCTGAAAACTGTCCTAATTCACTAGGTCCTCTATTATTTAATGAATTACCAGACCATGTAAGAAATAGCCATTATTATATATATATTAACAAATTCTGAAAAATGTCTTAAACAATTTTTAATTGAAAGATGTTATTATAAAGTCGATCAAGCACTATAAGTATTTGTAAATCCACTGTGATTTGTCTGTTATATACATGTTACACAATTAACTGAATGTTATCATATATTATTTTCTATTTACTGTTTACTTTTACTTTAGATGAATGACTACCCAAGCACTATAATAAGTACTTGTAAATCTACTGTGTTTTGTATGTTATATACATGTTACAATGTTACAATCAACTGAATGTTATCATGTACTGTTTACTGTTTACTTTTACTTCAGATGAACGACTACTCCTATACAATACTTGTATTTCCTTCCGGAGAATAAAATTATTATTATTATTATTATTATTATTGACGGATGTAGGAGGGTCTGTCAATGTCAACTACATATGTGTGCCAAAGTTCACAAGTGAAAAATCAATCATCCCCTATTTTTCTACCCATAGGGGTGGATCATTTCATTTCAAATTTGATCAACTATGAGGTATACCCTTTCTAATAAAAAAAAATCATCCAAATCGGAAAACCCACTACAAAGTTATGCCTGATAGAATCGGTTAACGATCAATATCCTTCATTTTGCTACCCTTAGGGATGGATTTTGATGTTCAAATTGGAATGGGACCACCTTCGGAGTACACACTATCCAATAAAAAAAGGATCATCGGAATCGAACCGCTCTGTTGAAAGTTGTGCGTGATCATACATAAAAAATCGTCGGTTAAAAATAAAACAATGTGGTTGGGCTTTCGATATATTCCGATGATGTAGCGTTTATATAATGATACATTGCATAATTTTAGCTAATCCATAATGGATTATTAACAAGGTATATTTATGACACACACATAATTCATGATGATATTTTACACCAAACATGGGATGATTTCATATCATTTAGTGGATAGGATATCAGTTTATTTATCTGTGGATTATTTTGCAGTAACATTAACTCCAACCCCTTGAATGGTTCTCAAGAGATTATATACATACAGGGAGACCCAGGAGTGAGTGGAAGCTCCATAACTTTTCTCTATCCAAGCTATGTTCTTGATTTTTTTTAAACGATAGGTCCCTATATTTATATTTATATACAGGAATATAGGGTGTTACATTTGAAAAAGTCGAATTATTGCCATTTGTAATCTAGGTTAAACAAAGAAATTATTTTTCCTTTTGACTGCATTTGTGTAATTTTTTCAATGATTTTTATTACAATGTTAGCACTCACAGAGACCATAAGAAAAATAATTTCGTTTCGGGGCAGATTTGTTCACAAGTTTTGTATGCTGTCACTCCGGAACATTTTTCGTACTGCAACCATACCAATGGAGTAACAGCTTGGAATTACTCTTGAAATTCAGTATTTACAGAGTAAAAAAAAATATATTTTAGTACCTCGTGGCTTTTTTGGTTTATTACTATATCTATCGAGTAACAGCTTCAAACTTCTACCAAGTTGAACTTCAAACATTTTTCTATATAAAGAAACATCAGTGCCACGTCTATGCCTGTTGAAAATACTTGGCACAATACTCTTTATTTCTCAGTCTTATATGCTATTACTTATATCCTATTAGAGAAGTATTCAGGGATAAACAAATAATCATCCAATAAACAATTATATATTTTTTTTTTATTTAAATATTTCACAAGGTATATGTTTATCATATATATAATAATGAAATGTTTATCATATATACAATAATAAAATTAATAAAAACTTAATCTAGGAACAAGTGAAGAAATTATTTGCCTTTTTAGATGCATTTGTATAAAAGCTTGTCTTGATTTTTTTCTCAATCATTTTTATTTAATTCTTTTTAGTCATTCATGAAATTCGTCATTCTATTGAATACTGATAAAAAATTGATAATCTATGACCCCAAAAAATCCACATACCAATAACAGTGAATACATGATAAAGTCGCAGAGTTTTGGCCTAATGAAGCAATTTGTGAAAGCTCTGGAGCCAAATTCTGAAGCTTTTGAATATTTAAAGGGATTTTTCCCCAAATTACCTGAAGCTAAAGTAAAAGCGGGTATTCTCGTCGGACCACAAATGAAACAAATAATGAGCAGTGATGATTTCACAGAATTCCTCAATACTGGTATAGTTTTAAAGCAGTAGTTGATGGTTTTCTTCTTCAACAGAGCTGACAATTAGAAAGAGTTGATCAAAACTATGCTTAAAGCTTTAATATCATTGGCCGCAGTATGTCCCATAAACTTCATATGCTACATTCTCACCTGGATCAATTTAAAGACAATATGGGTGCCGACTCAGAGGAGCAAGGAGGTCGTTTTCACCAAGATTGACTTTGAACGACGTTACCAAGGGCAGCACAACGAGAATATGATGGGAGATTACATTTGGGGTTCAATACGAGAAATCCCATACAAACATAAGAGAACTACTAATAATATTTATTTTTGAACTTGTTTTTTTGTTATTTTACATTTATATGCTATTGTTCATCACAATTCTTGAATTAAAAAGACTTTGATGTTCAGCAAGAACTTTGTTAATAGTAAATAAGAATTAAATTATAAAAAAATATAAAAATCGGTTATTTTTCTTCGAAAAATTGCTCTAGTTTCTACAAAAGCAAACTTTGATCAGAAAAATTGTTTTTTCCTTTATTTGTAACATAGGAGAAACCAAAATTTCACTTGCAGAAGCAGGACCCAAAAATCGTGTCAACCGGTGTTATCGATGATTAATGTCAATGTTCCACCTAGAAGAACTCGTTTCTCGACTATGTTCAACATTCCAATATTCTGCTCCGCTAGAGCCCCCATTGTGAAAATGCTTCATTTCTCTAATGAAATCAACACTTTGATAGATCTGAACTGGAATCTTCCTCAACAATCATTTAGGAATGAGATAGTTACTCAGATTTTCAATTTGACACCATATCAATCCCCATAAACGAATTAATTTATAAATTCATTCATCGGATTTGGTGACAATCCTTAGGCAAATTGGCAACTGGCAAACCGGCAAATCACAATTTATATGTTTTCATATGTTTTTATTTTTACTTCCTATTACATGTATAATTCTTTATTTTTTAAATCTATATATTCACTACTATATAACATTGATATATTTCTTTAACATTATTTAGTTATTAGTTATCCATGTAATGAGTCCCGATAGGTCTGTTTGGATGAAATAAATGAATCTGCATACTGATGAATAACAATACTTCGAACCAGGTGTGGGAAAATAGCAATTCCACAACAATATGGAATGAAATTCAAATAGTTTATTTTCTTTTATTTATACTGTAATCCAAGGGGTTTGATTTTGTGGACGTGGTGACTTTACGCCTTGATTATTTTGGTGTTATTTTGATCAGTAAGTTTTTTATTAAAATTGTCATACGCAATCTGTACCTGCGGATTTATTTTTAATGGGCACATTTATATCTTAAATATGGGAAATGTGTAGGTATGGGTTTTCATTGTTTTTGCAAAAAATAGTCAGTGAAACAAAATAAATTATATTGTTATTTTATAGTCATAGAGTATCTGAAAAGTATGTACTTTGCTTAGGAATCATTTTCGAAATCCACTGACAAACACATCCATATAATCATCACACCTTGTCATCATTGTACGTCATTATGTATTATTATTATCGATGAATCACGTATAATTATCTATGTCAAATTTCAGAATCCAACCCTGCCCAAAGTCTGGGTATTCCAAGTCCGGAGCAATGTAATTGAAACATCAATTCAGAGTTGCAAAATAATTATATTTCATCAATTGAGATAATCTGCGATTCGTCTTTATCATCCCGAAATCGATCTTGTTTCCAATAATGAATATTTCCTTTCCACGACATGGAAACAACGTTAAAGGCGATATGGAAGCTATGTTTATCTTGTAGTTGTCTATCAATTAGCTTTTATTGGTATTAGGTGCTAAGCTGATTCAATGCTATAATCCAGTTGACTCTAACGATTATCGTTAACATAATTAATTTGTTTTGTCTAGAGCTGAAATACACAGTTCAGTTCGTACCTGAAAGATAATCAAATGGATTAAATTCGCATTTATTTATTTATTCATTCCAATATGCAGGTCGTCAAGCCGAGGCCTTCGCCATCACTCATGGTCTAGAACAACTGGTCGAGCTACCAACCCGCATCCCTGATGTCAACAACCAGTCTGCCAATACACTAGATCTTTTCCTCACCACCAATCCTGACCCGTATAGAATAGAAGTTTGTGCCCCACTTGGAAACTCTGACCACACCCTCATCTCCACAACATGCTCTTTCCATTTTACCATCGAGCTGCACAATACCACCCCGTCTCATGTGGCATTACAATTCGGCCGACTGGGAAGGTCTTCGTATGTTTTTCTCAGCGTTTCCATGGAAGAGAGTTTGTTTCTCTTCAGTAGATCCAACACGATGTGCTGAGACAATTTCTGAAATCATCATGTTGGGGATGCAAACTTACATACCGAATACCGAAAGAAGAACATCATCCGATGAGACCTGGTTTAACAGAAACTGCTCTAGAGCTGTGGCTTCCAAACAGGCAGCATACCATCGATGGCTAAAAAATCCGGGCCCTGAGACCAGAGCAGCATATGTGGAGGCTAGAGGCATATGTAAAGAGACAATAGAATGCTCAAAAGATGCCCACAAAGCCAAAATAAGATCAAAACTTGCTGAATGTCCTAACGGATCCCGTTCATTTTGGTCTTTCCTAAAGCTGTGGGAAGAAATTTCACTTCCAGCTCATTTCCTCCCTAACCAAAGAAGATGGAACACTAGCAACGACGGCCCAGGAAAAAGCCAATATCTTTGCGCACCTATTTGCTGGAAATTCCACTCTGGATTCATCGGGAAAACAACCCCCGAACATTACACCTATTGACAGTCACATGCCCGAGATCACCTTTCGCCAACGTACTATCAGAAGGATTTTGCTGGGTCTCAACACCAACAAAGCCTGTGGATCTGACGGAATCCCGCCGATTGTTCTCAAGAAATGTGCCCCGAACTAACACCTGTTCTTTTGCAAGTTGTTCAACCACTCTTACAATTTGGGGTATTTCCGTCCAATTGGAAAATTGCAAAGTACAGCCAGTCCCTAAAAAAGGCAAAAGGCCCTACCTAGCAACTACAGACCTATCGCACTGCTATCTATTATTTCAAAGGTCATGGAAAAAGCCATCAACATCGAGCTCATGAAATATCTGGAAGACTCAGAATTGTCAACGATAGGCAATATGGCTTCCGCCATCAGAGATCAACTGGTGACCTGCTCGCTTACGTCTCACATATATGGCAGCTATCTTGAAAGCATGGAGAAACTTTAGCTGTGGCATTAGATATCTCAAGGCGTTCGATCGAGTTTGGCACCAGGGACTCCTCGCCAAGCTTCCGTCTTATGGCTTGCCCCCCTCAGCTGTGTTCTCTGCTTGCTAGTTTTCTCTCAAACAGGTCTCTCCATGTAGTGGTCGATGGGTTTCATCTGACACTCTACTCATAAATGCTGGTGTTCCGCAAGGATCCATTCTCGCACCAACACTATTTCTACTTCACATCAACGACCTGTTGAAAGCAACTTCATGTCCAGTACACAGCTTTGCCGATGATAGTACCCTCCATACCGCTTTCTCTTCCAGGGCCCCTATATCAGCCCGTGAAACCAGAAATGAACGAGGAAGAAATGTTAATAATACAAATATGGACTTGGCAACAATTCTCGAATGGGGATCTAATAACTTGGTAGAATTCAATGCAAACAAAACACAAGCATGTCTTTTCTCTAGAAAAGCCGATCTCACTTTGCCTAACATAAATTTGTCAGGAGTAACCATACCACGAAGCCATCCATATCGATGCTTGGTATTACTATCAACAATAACCTTTCCTGAGAAAATAAAATAAGATCCATTGCCAAAAATAAATCACAAAAACTTGGTTTTCTGTTTCGTGACAAAAGATATTTCACCCACAGTCAGCTGCTTATGATCTATAAGGACAGATCCGACCTGTCCTGGAATACTGTTCCCCATATTTGGAGTGCGGCACCTAAACATATCCTGAGGCTATTGGATTCTGTCCAAAAAAGGGCAATTCGTCTCGTCGGTGATGCCTCGCTTACAAACTCGCTCACTTGTCTGGAACACCGTAGAAAAGTTGGCGATTTGTCTCTATTTTATAGATATTTTCATGGGCGATGCTCTTCTGAAATATCAACAATCGTTCCTGCTTTGGCAGTCTCTTCGAGATTAACCCGTCAAGTTCAGTCATCACACCCCTTCGTGGTCACTTTGGAAACCTGCAGAACATCACTTTCCAAAGACTCGTTCATCCAACGAACAGCGAGGCTTTGGAACTCATTGCCTAGGGAGGTGTTCCCCGAGGCATACAACCTTCAGAAATTTAAGAAGAACACCAACTCCTACCTTCTTTCCCTAGGTTCCCACGATGTTCTCTGAACATTACAGGATATCCCTTTTCGTGGGAACCAGAACATAAAAAAAAAAAAAATATACCTACTAAACATAAAAAGGAAAGGGTAACTTACAATTACATATACATTTACACATTCAATAGTAATTTTTCCAACGAATATAACGAGTACTGCAGTAGTAGTTTTTTTGTTTGATGTTTGAAGTTTTCGACATCCCACATTTTTCAGTACATTTGGTAAGTGGTTATATAATTTAGAAGGCATTACAGTACAACTTTCGCCGTAAGTCTATGAGGGGGTAGTCTGATTAACGACTTGGATCTCATATTGTAATTGACAAAATCCCCAGATCCATTGTACTTTTTTTAACAAATACACATTTGAATATGTAAAATGATATGACAGTTAGAAGGCCTTAGTCCTGTACGAGTACCTTGTATGTGTGAATGTCATTGTTCTCAATACTTTCTTTTGTAATATTAAGGAAGACTCTATTTTCTTTGAATTTCCCCATGCGGTCAATGCATAAGATAATGTAGAATTAACATATGATTGATAATAGATTAGTAGAATATTTCTATCTACAAATTTTCTCAATCTCCATAATACGAAGGAGTGAGATGGAACTTTTTTGGTCTGATATTCGATATGAGTGCACCACTTTAAATGTGAGCCCATATTCACTCCAAGAAATTTATCAACATTTGATTGGCAAAGAGAAGAACTATCAGTTCTCACTAGTAGGCTATAGTCCAGATTTGAGGAAGAAAATTGTAATAGATCAGTTTTCAGGATATTCAGAAGGTGATTTTCAATACTGTAATCATTAGAAGCTCTCATAATATCGGTAAAAGTCAGACTAAGGTTGCTGATAGAGGCACCAGATGCAGCTACTGAGAGATCATCAACAAAAGTATTAAATTTACTGTTTATAAAATAGTTAGGTAAATCGTTCACAAAATTAATGAAGAGGAGCGATCCCATTGGAAATTGATTATTCATACTTTATGGAAAACATCTATTATCCAGTTCAAGTCCATGGTGATGATGTCCATGGAGATGATGGAACATAGTATTTTTAGCATTTTTCAGGTAAATACTATTCTCTAAAAAAATATCCGATAAATGTACCTAATATCATCGTAATTTTACGTTCACTAGCTATTTATATCAAAACACTACTTGCCAGAGAGATACATGGAGTTAATGTATTAAAAAAATACGTACCTCATTGAACACTTGTTTCACTCGAAAAAGTCTAAACAATGCAAAGCACACAACCACCTCCAATGCTGACGGAGAACTGAGGTGTATGGTAAATCTATGTCTAATATTAGTATACTTCTGTATACCCCTCTAATTGATTTATGGTAAAAATCAGGATGGTCCATGGTGTTGATGACATTTTTGATAACAGAGTAAAAGTGGCATATATTTGCTAAATTATGATTTTAATTAAAAATATTTTTATTTCCAGAAATTGCTTATATGTATTCTATGAAAGGTTGGATTAATTCAAACTTGAAATTTATCATTTATGCTTGCACAGTTCATGTGAATGCAATGAACTTGTGTGGGTTATAGTCCATGGCGATGATAAATAGGGGTGAAATATTTCAATATGGAAATGTGTTCGAGAAAATTCAAATTTGTTTTGATCTGCTTTACTTTGAATTTCAATAAGATGCTTCGTTCTTCGACTCTATTTTTTCGAAAACGGACCTGAATCGCAATAAGACAGCTTGGGCGTTATCAATTATTCACATGAAGAAAGCTTCAAGTGCTTGGAAATCATGTGTCTGTTAGGAAAGTGTTGTATAAGAATGTTGAAGGATGCCTGGCGAAGATGGCTGACAATTCAAAGTGGAATATCGTCTTTTGCCTGCAAAGGCAAGAGCAAAATCAGTAAAAACTATGTTTTGGAATTTTCATTGTTCGGACCTTGATGATAGAATTTATGGGCAGAATTGTAGAAAAAAATACCAGGTTAGATATATATATATATATATATATATATATATATATATATATATATCTGAACTCTGTGTAAGGACTACTTCAATTCATTCAAAAAAATACACTATTCGAAAAAAGAGAGTTGAGGATAGCCCTCGAAGAACGCAACATTATATTGGAAATCAAAGCACAGCAGATCAAAGCAAATTTGAAACAGAGAAGCAAGTTAAATATTCCTAAAAATGGAGGCGCTAGCGCAAAGAAAAGAAAAGGGTTTTTCCCGTATATTTTGAAAACAGTTCGTAATATTTCCGATTTGAAAACATTGTTTCATTGTTCACTAAATAGGCAATTTTGTCTAATTTAATCAACTTCGTATAATTTACCGTTTTCGAGATAAAAATATTTTATGGATATTTTGCAGATGAATTATTTGTTGGAAAATAATATTGATAGGGCTCTCCTGTCGGACATTTCGGAAGTGGTGGAGGTTGTAATGCTTCAAACTCATATCCAAAACCGCAATGATCGGGGTTGAAATATCAGTCTATTCCGCAGCTATTTAATCAACTTCGTATAATTTACCGTTTTCGAGATAAAAATATTTTATGGATATTTTGCAGATGAATTATTTGTTGGAAAATAATATTGATAGGGCTCTCCTGTCGGACTTTCGGAAGTGGTGGAGGTTGTAATGCTTCAAACTCATATCCAAAACCGCAATGATCGGGGTTGAAATATCAGTCTATTCCGCAGCTATTCAAACTAATGTTAGCCTCGTTAACGACCAATTGTATAATTTTCACGATTACTGTTGTGTGCTGCAGTTCTGTCGAAAGCCGTTCTAATTGGATATTTCAGTTCGAATCGATTCCTTTGTAGGTATAGTCTAGTTGCAATCAACCTAATGGAATACTTTTTGACCAATAACTGTTCGTTTGTATTTCTGCAATGTCATCATCAGTGGTTGCCTGAAGAAAAGTGAAAACAAGAAAAATGCATGAAATGTAGATATTCACAATATCAAAATGTATTTAAAATGTATAAATATACAGGGTGTTAGTAAATAGGTGCGACAAACTTCAGGAGGTGATTCTAAATGAAAAAATAATGACAGTTTGTTATATAACTTTTGTCCGTAAATGCTTCATTTTCCGAGATACGGGGTGTTAAAGTTTTTCTTAAAAACTGACTGTTTATTTATTGCTCTGAAACCAGTCGAGATATGCGAATGAAATTTGGTGAATTTTGGGAGGTAGTTGATGCTCTTTTCTTGACATGCAATTTAGAATTTTATGTTCATCATTGGCGCAAATACGGGTAATGATATCAATTTTTTTTAAAGAAAAAATGGTACGCCACTGAGGTATTTCAAATTTTTTTTGAATTTCTTGTTCAATTTGTGACAACAAATCTCTCCTGCCTTTTTTTCGCATGAGGCTCTGTTTTTATGCAAAAAAATAAAACATCTTAACGCGTATTTTTCATTTCTTTAATACATTATCAAGAACTATCTAATAAAATAACGTTAAACCAGAACAATAACAGAAAATAACACTAATAAATAAATAGGCGCAAAGCAAATGTTCAAAATGACCTCCCTCAGACGTGATACAAGATTTAACTCTTCGCCTCATTGATTGTCGTATTCGCGCAAATATTCCTGGTGTATCTCTTATTGTCTCACAGCCGGCTATAATTCGATTTCTCAGGTCTTGAACATTTTCGAAGGGAATGGAATAAACTAATTACTTAAGAAAACCCCAAATACAAAAATCTAGATGATTTAAATCCGAACATCGAGCAGGCCAATGTTCCGTACCTTCCCTACCCTATTCTGAGCTTCTTGAACAAACATAACGTCATTTCTAGTTCTCAGTTCGGATTCAGAGAAGGAAAGTCAACAGAAGATGTGATTTATTATCTTACAAGTAATATTTATAATGCATTGGACAAAAAAAACCTGCCTTGTGTATCTTTGTCGACCTTTCAAAAACATTTGATACGGTATCTCATGAAAAGCTTTTGAACAAACTAGAATGCTATGGGATAAGAGAAAATATTCATAAAATCTTGAAAAATTATTTATCAGACCGCGAACAAAAAGTTGACATAGGTGGTACTCTCAGTGATCCTATGACTGTTACATATGGCGTACCTCAAGGAACAGTACTGGGTCCTCTTCTATTTATAATTTATATGAACAGCATTTCACACCTTGATACCAAGGGAAAAATCATAAGCTTTGCAGATGACACTGCAATAATATATGAATCTGATACTTGGGTGAACTTAAAGACAGAAGCTGAAACTGATTTCAGTAAAATAGGTAAGTGGTTTAGGTATAACAAATTAACTCTGAATTTAGATAAAACAAAGTACTTATCATTTACTTCGTATTCCAATCACTTACCCAATATGGGTTCATTACGTTTCGGAAATAACTCAGAAATTCCGGAAGTAAACTCCATCAAATACTCAGGCATTGTGATAGACAGACATCTTAGATGGGATCTTCAAATTAAAAATATAGTAGGAAAACTGAGAGGTCTTTTATTTAAATTAAATTTTAGATGTAAATCATTTGAAAGTATTATACTATGCTCTGGTACAGTCACATATATCTTACGGTATAATTGGCTGGGGAGGTGTTAACGATTATCACTTGGAAATGCTGAACGTTATTCAGAAATGGATACTGAAAATCATCCTTGGAAAAAGAGCTACATATTCCAGTGAAAATTTATTTAAAGAGGCCAATGTATTTGACGTAAGGCAGGCTTACTGCATCAACTTATTAGTTAATGTGAAAAACAATAAAATTCAACTTGAATCTGTCGATCACAATTATAGTACCAGGAACAAACAAAAAAAGATACCTAGATCGGAAAAAGCAATTGGACAACGATGTTCAAATTACCTCGGACCTCCCTTACATAATATGCTACCAGAGTTTATAAAAAAAAAATAGTTCTATTATGTACAAAAAACTTATAAAAACTGGGATTTTGCGTTCCGAAAGGACATTGTTTCATGATTTTGTCAACCAATCTTTCAAAAAGTGATTAAAGTTAAAACACCAATGGTTTATATAAAGCATGCATATATGCAAAGCTGACAACAAACAGAATATGAGACAATACCCGAATATGACCTACACCCCGAATATGACGTACCTACACCTCAATTATGATAAACATACCTACTGCAAACGACATTCAGCCTAAATATGGCATTTACTATTCTCACACATATCACAAGGATAAGAATATATATTTACTATTTTATTATATCTATTTTATTATTATATTTATTTTATAATATCTATTTACTATTTTATTTATACATTCATTAGTTGAAACATCTTTCACCAAATTTATATACTTATGTGCTTCAGAATATGTAAAAAAAATTATCATTGCATATTATAGTGTTATACTACTTAGTTTTAAGTTTAATATCACATAGTTTTAAACTAAAGCTTCGTGATTTTCTTCCTGTTTATTCACTTACAATAAATATATATCTGTACTTCAATTATTGTAAAATTTGAACTTTCGTGAATAAACATTATTATTATTATTATTATTATTATCCAACGATCTAAGTGATTACGTACAATAATTCTAAAATGGTCTGGTGCACCATCATGCATGAACCAGAAGTGTTGTCTCACCTGTAGAGGAATTTCTTCAAGAAAAACAGGTATCTTCTTGTAGGAAATTAGGGTAAGAGTCGCCTGCTAGTCGTTGTGGAAGGAAATATGGACCGATTGAATGATCATCAAGCCATACATTCACTGAAAACTGTTGCTGAAAATGAGCTACAAAGATTCCATCTGGATTTTCCTCAGCCCAAAGGTGATTGTTATGGAAATTTCGTATACCCTGTCGTCCAAAATTAGCCTCGTCAGTAAACAAAACGCCATTTGAAAAATTAGGAATTTGAGCGATTTGATGAAGAATCCAATGGCAAAAAACTGGGATAGGAAAAAAGTCTCTAGGTAGTAGAGCTTGCACACGTTGAATATAAAACGGATACAATTGCTGTTCTTTAAGAATTTTGAATACTGTGAAGTTCCTTACATTCAGTATGTTGGCAGTTTTTCGAGTACTTGTTTCAGGTGACTCCGCAATTAACTCGAGAACTGCTTCTTCTAGTTGCACAGTTCGTACTTCTCGAGGGCGCCCGCAGTCAGCGTTTGTTTCTTGAATGTACCATTCTCGCGCAAACGTTGGTGAAGACTTTTGTGTGATGAGCATACAATCGTCGAGCTTGCCGACCATTTCCATTACTTCGACCATAGACGAAATGCATGTCTCACAATTCCGCATTTGTATAATTTTCCATTATTTTCGACAAAAGAAAAATGAATTACTTATTATCACTAATGGTATACCAAACTTAAAGCTTGAAAATTAAAAAACGCTAACTCGACATTTCGTTGAAATATTTGTATTTAACAGAATGTTAACAGTAGCCTACTAGCATCGCTACTAGATACTGTATTAAAGTAATGACAAATAGGCGTTAAGATGTTTTATTTTTTTGCATAAAAGAAGGCAGGAGAGACTTTTTATCACAAATTGAACGAGGAATTCAAAAATGAAATATCTCAGTGGCGTACCATAATTTTCTAAAAAAAAAGTGAGATCATTACCCGTGTGCGCGCCAATGATGAACATAAAATTCTCAATTGCATGTCAAAAAATGCGCAATAACTACTCATTAGAACTCACCAAATTTATTTGCATATCTCGACCGGTTTCAGAGTAATAAATAAATAGTCAGTTTTTAAGAAAAACTTTAACACCCCGTATCTCGGAAAACGAAGCATTACTGTCATTATTTTTTCATGCAGAACCACCCTCTGAAGTTTGTCGCACTTTCTCACGAATACCCAGTATAACAATCAGTGTGAAATGGGAAAAATAAAAAATAATCTTCATCAAACTGCAACCATTTTCCAATGTGTAATTAAAAAATTATCACAGACCATATGCATTGTGGAACACTTCAGTTGGCAGGAAAGAGATGAAGAAGTGAAAATATTTTCTATGGTCACACAAAAATCAGCCAACGTGCGAAATATCAACTTCTAACCTATAATTATTAATTATGTTTTAGAACCATTGTATCAGAAAACGAACTAAACTCTTTAGACATCACAATACCAAAAAAAAAAAGATTCGGTATTTATAGAAATCCAACACATACTAATCATATTATACACGCTTTCTCAAATCATCCACACCAGCATAAAATGGCAGCTTTCAATTGTACGCTCACTAGCTTCTCAATATACCTCCGCCACCAGCTGAATACAACAATGATATTGATATTTAGAAATATTCAGCCTATAACAATGGTTATGACTCCGATTTGATAAATTTTCTCATTTCGATTATACAAATGTTGAAATACTGGAACACAAAAATAACTACAAAATCAGTTATTAATCTGATACAGGACAGCTAAGCAATATATACTGAAATATTTTGCAATCAATTTAGTCGTATGATAAAAATATCATTTTAATGTTCTTTTTTTTTCTTCTCGTTTTGTATTGTTTGTTATTTTCCCTTTGTTTTCCGGGTTGATACAAACACCCTCTACCTGTATATATCTAAAATCTACTTGCCTTCAAAATTTGAAAGGAAGAAAACTCCTTCCGTTTGCTTGATGAAACATCAGTGGTCTTTTTGAAAACTTGTATTTACTTTCCATGACATGGACGAATACAAGGCAAGTACTTGTAACCTCCCAGCACATTTGAAGAATGTGATACAAAATCTGAGAGAGTTGTGAAGTTACAAAAATAAATTGAAACTGAAATTTCATTGAACATTTACGAATATTTTCAGTATTTTTATAACTCTGACTTGAAAATTACATGATGTATTGTAATTTAACTGATTTTTTTTATTTTCTTACGCGTTTTGTGATTTTACCGAACTGTCGGTCGGTTTTCAGTCAAAAGTTTTTAAAATTCACAAACATTGTTTCTGATTTGATACTCTACGCATCAAACGCTAGCCTGTGCATGTTGGAACTGTGTCTTTTTTTTTCCCGGCTTTTCGGGACACCGACTAGACACGCTGCGATTTCGTTACTGAAAATTACTGTTTAATGTTACTCGAATTAGTGAAGCGTTTGGTTATTTTACAGCCCACAAAAAGCAAGCAACTTTTAAATAATGAATTTTGAAACACGTTGCACAAATAACTATTTCATAAAGGGGAATTCAGATACTGCTGCTCATCTTCTGAATAAAATCAATGAAATACACCCTTACATCACATTCACATTGGAGATCGAATAAGGAAACAAACTCAACTTTTAAGACATCACAATTGATGAAAATAATAGCAATTTAGAGTTCGGTATCTATAGAAAGCCAACACAGATAGATCATGTCTTACATAACTATTCTAACCATCCACATCAGCATAATATGGCAGCTCTCAATTGATATGTTCACCGGCTTTTGAATACAACAAATAAATAAATATTTTGAAACAAATAACCCACAATACCTTATACAAAAATTCAAAAATAAAAGGAAGGGAAAACTAGCGTTTCCAATCATCAATAGTATAGAAAAATACATTTCAATTCCCTTCTTAAATAACAACATATCACAAAAAAATTACAAAAGTAAGGTGGACAACATGAAAATTTCCTATGGGACTATTAATGACCTAAGTCGATATTTGATCAACACAAAAGATGAACGTAACAAATTATCAAAAAGTGGTATTTATATATTAAATTGCAATGATTGTGATGCATCCTACATCGGTAGAACCTTAAGACCTCTGAATGTCCAGAACAAACACGAACATTCCTTCTTTGGTCATCATCTGAATGTAAATAAACACAATTTCAGCCCCAATATGAATTCACACATTTTACATGAAGTCACTTCAAAGAATTACAACAGACTGGATTTTTTGGAAGACTTACATATCGAGAAAGAACTAGCTAACAATAATCTTTGTTTAAATATAAAAGAAAACTTGAACAGGTCTTTTATTCCTCTACATAGACGTCTAAAAAGTTAGGTTGGAAAATTACACCTGTCAGTCTGCTTTGTTCGATTGTCACCACAGAAACACGGAACAAAATTGGGAATTCAAAATTAGATGCCAGTGCCAGAGTGGCGAAAATTCCAAACAGTCATACGTACATTGTTTGTCTGTTTTCTCAGAGGTTATGCGTAGTGTAATTCATTTCAAGACTCTTGTGAAGTGGTGCATTTGAATCTTAAAACAATAACATTTGCGAAAACTCACTTTGAAGGAGACAAAGTATGTTCTAAATTGCTGCCAAACATTTTTCTTTCGAAATTTCTGGACAGCTCAGTGAAGTCATCGGGAATTATTGTTATGTATTATTTTGAAGAAATGTTACACATTATTATTTGTGAATGTTCAAATTGAAAATAAAACTAACAAAAACAGTTATTTTTTTATTTCATCTAAAAGAAACAAGATGGTGTCAAAATGTGTCCTTATCACCTAGATAATAAATAATAATAAATAATAAATATGTTTATTCACCCAGAATGATTTACAAAATATATAATAATCACTACATGAATAAACAAAGATAATCACTGAAGTTGTGGTAATCACAGCTTGTGCATGATAGGAAAACCTAATTCTAATATGGTTTTACAATATAATAAAATGATGAACAACACAACATTTAAAATACAACATATGAGTATATAATATAACGATATAAAATAAAAAATAGAAAATATATTTTTTTTACGAATTTTACGAATATAACAGATTACGGTAACAAAGACATGGTAACAGATTATGGTAAAGGTAGCATGGTTAGTGAAACTTGCAAACAAACATGTAGAGTAAACCCATTAGAACCTATGGTCTTGCGTGGGTTCTCTCCACATCATTATCTACAATTAGCTATATGTAGGTGTGGAATACATTGTTATACATTTTCTGTTCAAATAGTAATATAGGAAAATAGTGATAAAAATAATACAATTGTGGTGTTAGTAATACTAATAATAGATGCGGTAATTACCCATAGTGGTGAATATTGATTAGAAGGAAATAAAAAAAAAATATAATGAGTTTTTAATGTGGAGGAAAATAATAATGAAATAGAGATTATTATGTTTATGATATACAATAATAATAAAATCATTGAATCTACTAGGTGAATCGATATGGATTACCAATATATTGACCTTGTCTTACTTTACTCAGTCTCAACTCCAAGCAAAGGTATTTTATTCAACAGTTTTCTGACGTCGGTTCTAGGTAGATGAAGGATAAATGTTTTAAATATTTTTTTCAATAGGTTAACTGAGTTAATGGTTTTCAGATACATTTTGTATATATCAGGCAATGCATTATATATTCTTGATGACAAATATAGATAATATTTCTGGCCTATCGTTTTGTTGGCTAGCAGTATTTTGAGATTTTCTTTCAGTTTGTTACGCGTCGGATAATTGTGGTCAACTCGCTCAAGTGTTTTCCTATTATTGTATAGATATAGTATTATATTATACAAATATATCTGTCTTATATCCATAATTCGTGTCTCTACAAATAATTCATCTGACGGGTAAGTCAATTTTTTAAAGGTCATTATTTTCAATATTTTTTTTGTAGAACGTCCAGTTGTTTTAGATGACTATAAGTTACTCCACCCCAACTCAGGATACCATATTGTAGTCGTGATTGTACTAGTGAGTAATAAATTGTTCGCAGGTGAGTGAGATTCATAATGGTACAGAGAAATTTGAATTTTGGCAATAAACATCTAATAATTTTGCATATGTTGGAGACTTGATGATCCCATCTTAGGTGTGAATCGATTATAACACCAAGGTACTTCATTTTATCTGTTATATTAATTTCAATTTGGTTAGATATCAGTAATTTATCGAATTCGGGGAGTCCATTTTTGTAACTAGAGAAGGGTAAGAAATACGTTTTATCAAAATTTATGGTTAATAGTTTGGATTTAAACCAGTCCGCTATGTTCTTGAAGTCATTTTCGACGACATTCTTCAAGTTCTGCCAAGAGTCTAATGAATATAGGACGGCTGTATCATCGGCGAAGCTTATGATTTCACCGGTTGTTTGCATGGTAAGTAAGTTGTTTATGTAGAGGTTGAATAGTATAGGACCCAATACGGTACCCTGGGGTATTCCGTGGCTGATTGTGTTTTCGTGACTTATTTTGTCCTTAATTTTTACGACATATATAGTAATTGTTTTCCATACTGTATGAATAATCTTCGGTATGTTGAATAATATCTCTTTTTCCTCTTCTTAACTCTCTTTTTTTTCTTCTCAACTCTCTTGAAAGGTTCTTTTTTTCACTTTTTTCAGTCACACACAATACAGGACCATTTTGGGAAGGAACTGTATTATTCTTCAAGATCCCAAGAGCCCGTCGTCTGTCTATAGACTGACTCAATCCTAGATTAGTCTGCACCAGTATGTTACATTCATTTTCTCACGGAAAATGATAAAAAACTGATTACAGTACAACGAGATCGTTTTGCCCAAGAGTCACATGGGGGTAAAAAACAATAATGATTTGAACCAGAATTCCATTGAATGTCAACAATCATATAAACTTTATTGTTTCGAAAAGTAAACCATATGTTCTTATCACCTAGATATACATATATAGTCACTTTTTTTCCACACTGTGTGAATAATTTTGGGTATGTTGAATAATTTATTTTTTTCTCTTTTTAACTGTCTTTTTTTTCCTCTCAACTCTCAAGGCTTTTACTTTTTTTCTTGGCCACAGACGATACAGGAAGATTTTGGGAAGGGGGTGTATTCTTTCTCAAGAGCCCATCATCTGTCTATCGACTCGCCATCATCTGTCTATAGTCTGCACCAGAACGTTACGTTCATTTTCTCACTTATTCCAGTACAGAGGTATCGTTTTGCCAAGAGTCACATTGAGGTACACAACAATAATGATTTGAACTTGAATCACTCTTTTTTTTAACTCGAGGACATACAATCGTCAACAGAACATTCACCAGGTTAACCAGAATTTCATTAAATGTCAACAATCACAAGAGATTCGACAAGTTTTAAGTATACAATGGCTAAAATCATATAAACATTATTGTTTTGAAAAAGTAAACAATGTACTTATGTATAGTTTCAAAAATCGACACCAGAGGGAATATTCGTTATTTTGAATTCCCAATAGATTGACATTTTTTCTGCTTGTTTGAGTACAACCTTGACGCTACCTGCTGTGATAATTAAGGACTTTTATTTAAATTTTATCTCTTTTAACTTATTTTATGGATTTCTTCTTGTGCTAACCTGGCGAGTGTTACCTGATGTTTTCGAACAATAAGTTAAAAAAAACAATCCAATTTCACTCACCCACTTACTTTTCACAAAGGCACTGAAGATGGCCTTCTAGGTCGAAAGCGCTCTGCGATAAATAAACTATTTGCACGAAATACAAAAAGATATTTTTTCGGCAACCGTCCGGGATGTACCCACTTCCCGGACGCTTTTTTTGTTGAGAAAGTAGCATTTTCCGGCCTAGTCCGGGAAGTACGTACTTCCCGGACTAGACCGGGAAGAATCACGTCGTTGTTGTCATTGTAAATATGAAAATCTTGGTAGGTATGGTTTTGATAAATGCAGTTGATCATTACCATAGCAACGGAATAACGGCTGACAGTTCATATGAAATTAGTTGTCAAAAGTTTGCATGTTTTTTTATCGCAATTTGCAAAAGAATATGGAAAGCAGCAGCGATAGTGACTTTAAAAATGTGCCTTGGGAAATTTCCAATATAGCAACTGCTGCTACAGCACAATTATTGCCTGAAAAATCAAAATCCAGGTACGAAAACGTTTATGATTCGTTCACGAAATGGATGGATATGAAGCAATGCAAAACTATTACAGAGGATGTAATTTTGGCTTATTTGGCGCAAAAATCTGAAACTGTCAAATCCTCTACTCTGTGGAGCATGGTACTGTTGAAAAGTACCATTTTAGTGAAGAAAAATGTGAACATAGCCACTTTCCCAAAGGTTATCGCATTTCTTAAAAGAAAGAATATTGGTTACAAAGCCAAGAAATCAGAGGTCTTCAGCAGTGAGCAGATAAACAAATTCATTAGGGAAGCGGATAATGAAACGTATCTAATGCTGAAGGTAATTTTAACAAAATATTACGATTGTAGGATATAAAAGTATCAACTTAATTTTCAGGTAGCAACAATTATAGGGTTAGCCGGTGCGTGTTCACGAGAAGAACTAACAAAAATGTCAATTGATCTAATAAATGACAAGGAAGACATGTTGCTTGTGAATATACCGGATTCCAAAACACATATTGAGATAACTTTTGTTGTAATTGGGCAAGAAAACCTGCTGTTGTATAGGCAATATTCATCTTTACGGCCATCCCATACTCCACATAACAGATTATTCGTGAATTACAAAAAAGGAAAATGTTCGATTCAGCCTGTTAGTGTCCACAGTTTTGGGAGTCTCGGAATAAAAATCGAAGAATTTTTACATTTACCCAATCCTAAAAATTGCACAGGCCATAGCATTCGTCGAACTTCGGCGACTTTATTTGCTGATAATGGTGGAAACATCACAAATTTGAAGAGACACGGTGGCTGGAAGTCTACCAATGTGGCTGAAATATATATGGATAATTCACTTACAAACAAAATTAAAATTGCCAAGACCATTCAAAAATCATCAGATGAAAACAATCAATGTGAAACGGAAACTTTGCCTTCTTGTTCTGGCTTCAACAAAAGGAATTTAAATATACCAAGCATTTCAAACAAATTGAATCCCTTCAATATTAGCAATTGCTCGAATTTTAATATAAATAAGAATCAGAATGTTCCTGTTAATAAATAGTATTTTCTGATCTGTTGCCGAAAAAATATATTGTACGCAACACGCCCGAAAATAGTTATTTTGGACTCACAGACTTCCAGGACTCGCCTACGGCTCGTCCTAGAATTTTATCTATTCGTCCAAAAAAACCCTATTTTCCGGACGACAATGACAAGGATTTTTTTTTGAATACAGCATTAATTATTAAATTAACAACAAATACACACTTATATTATTTTTCAGGTATTAAAAAAAACGGGAAGCTATACTTTTTAGCTCTGGAGGAGTGAAGATACTAAAATATCATTATCAGTATCAGACATATTTGTGTTTTGTCAAGAACTGTCAAAAGGTATTTCGCGGCCTCGGCATACAAATAACTATTATTGGACGTTTCGTTTGAAACATTTCAAAACCCTACATAAAAACGTTGCATTCAAATTCGACCTTGAAGTTTCACTCCCATTGCGTCAAAAAAAGTTTAACTTCAAAAAAATTCTATTTTTATCATAAATGAAGAGGAATTAGTTTCGCCTACACATCGTCTCTGAGTTTGTGAGAATGTCTTTCGAATTCTTCAGTGGTGTTCAAACAAGGGATGGCAAATTGAGATTGAAATTTATTGATAGCATTCGCAGGAGTAAATCTCTTCAATGGATCGTTACACCAATGGATCGTTATGTAAGTTCCTTAATCGATTACAAAAGGCAATTCATTTCCGTTCCCCAAGGAATACGTTGCTGCAATGGCGATAGCGAGAAGCGGAAAGGTCAGACAACAGGAAAACCCGATATCAGCAGGCAGGGATAAAATATTTGTGAGCATAAGGTCGGACATTCAACGCCTCTAAATATTTCATTTCGAGCTGGAAACGCGAAGGCCGTAAGGAAACACCTCACAGTGTACAATCGAACATGGTATTTCTCAAGAAGCATCGATAAGAGTTATTTGACGATCATTCAAGGCACACCAAAACTGAGGGAAAGCAGACTTTTGTCAAAGAGAAGAATCTATAACACTTTTTTCTTTGCCGTTGTCTAGTTTTACCCGTGTGTTGTGAATATCTACCTGAAATATTCAAATGAATAGGGATTATTTCACGACCTACTGGCTAGATTCTCATCTTGTGTTGCTATAAAACATTTTGGAACAAATATTAAGGGAATATCCAAATTTATAAAGAAAATTCAATGAGCTTGAAGAATTGAAATTAAATAAGGAATCTTTATCTTCTGTTTGGTTGGTTTTCTAATGCATATAATTGAATGTATACTTACAAATATGAATACTCATTCATAAATAAATAAAAGTTTAAAAAAACTAAAGAACACGCTTTTATAGAAAACCAGACTAAAAAAATGGAAAATAAGAAAAAACTGTATTTTATTTAAAAAAAAGCGTGGGGTGCATGGTATCGCCTCGGTGTGTAATTTTTGTTTTTTTTTATTACACTATTCAACAGATACAAGATCCAATTACAGAATAGGAATATACAGTATGAACTATTAGCTATATACATTAATATAAATCATTGGACAAAAACAGAACAGTCCAGTTTTTTTTATGGAGGCCACACTGCAACAAAAAATATCAATGGTTTCATTCATCTTATTATATGTATTGCACATCTTATAAACAGGTGCATTCAATTTAACATTGGTGTGACAAAGTGGAAGGTAGAAAGTAATGTTTCTCCGAGATGTGAGTCTAGGAATATGAAACTTCAATATATCCAAAATGCAGCTGCAGTCCAAATTGTTGTGAATAAGGTTGAAAAAGAATATAACATGTGACTTATTTTGACGAGATTCAAGTGAATCGATTGAAAATCTAGAAATTAGTTGTTCATGTGGATAACCTACGTCTGGGTAGTTGCCATCAAGTTTGAAACATAGATACTTCAAAAATTTTCGTTGGATATTTTCTAAATTATATATATACCTGATAATATGTGCCCAAACAATTGATGCATACTCTGAATTTTCTAACAAATGTAAAATAAATTGAAGAAGAGTTTTCACATTTCTTCCAAAATCTTTTGAAACTCTGATTATGAATCCTAATGATCTATAAGTAATGTTCTATATAATTATTGATACCATGCACCCCACGCTTTTTTTTTAAATAACATAATTTTTTTTCTCATTTTATATTTTTTCAGTCTGGTTTTCTATGTGTGTTTTTTAGTTTTTTTAAACTTTATTTATTTCCTACTTTTTAGTGTGGTTTATTTATAAAAGCGTGTTTTTTTTAGAACTATTATTTTTATTATTTTTTTGCAAATTAAAAAATGGAATAATCTTATCAAATTAGGTAATCATAATCTCCGACCCCAAAAACCACCACATACCAATTTTGTATAGAATCAGATCATAATCACAAAACTCCGCCGCCATTTTGGAGCTGCCATCCCGAATTTCCCGATTTTCACAAGAGAATCATAATATTCGACACCAAAAACCGCCACATACCAATTTTGATAAGAATCAGACCATAATCACAAAACTCGGCCGCCATTTTAAAGCCGCCATTTCGAATTTTTCAATTTTTACAAAGGAATCATAATATTCAACCCCAAAAACCCCCACATACTAATTTTGAGTAGAATCAGACCATAATCACAAAACTCTGCCACCATTTTGAAGCCGCTATTTCGAATTTTTCAATTTTTACAAAGGAATCATAATATTCAACCCCAAAAACCCCCACATACTAATTTTGAGTAGAATCAGACCATAATCACAGAACTCGTCCACCATTTTGGAGCCGCCATCTTGAATTTTTCAATTTTGACAGATGAATCATAATCTCCGACCACGAAAACCTTCGGATACCAATTTTGAAGCGAATCGGACCATAATCACAAAACTCGTACGCCAAATTGGAGCCACCATTTTGTTTTTTCTCCACACAAAAACTTCTTAATGCATTGTCACCGGAATTATGTACACCTGCCAAATTTCAAATTATTCTGGAAGTGGGTCAAAATCGCGCCCAAAGGAGTCGGTTACAAACAAACAAACAAACATATAAGTGAAGCTAATATAAAGCGTGTAAAAACACAATGTCCTCTGATTGTCCCTGAAACTCCCCAACTCCCTCCATTCGCCCGATTAAACATCAGTGGTCTTTTTACCCGACTCATCATGTTGTATGTCTAGAGACCAAACGCGTTAGCCGATTTTGATGATTCTTACGTCAATCGAATTATCTTAATCTTGCGAGTATCAGTATGAGTGTCAGTATGACATTAATCAAAATGCAATAAGGTGACAACCAGACGCCATATTGTGAATAAAGACATGACAGTTACAATCAAAATTCAATATGGCGACAACCAGATGCCATATTGTGAATAAAGACATGACAGTAATAATAAAAATTCAATAGCAGACGCCATATTATAACAAAATTCAATATGGGATCACCAAGCCATATTGTGAATAAAAATGACAGTTATAATCAAAATCCAATATGGCGACAACCAGACGCCATATTGTGACAAAATTCAATGTGGCGAAAACCAGTCGCTATATTGTGAAAAAGTACAGCTTATAGCTCAATACATCAGTAATTGGTCAATTTGCTCGATAGTTGGTTTATTTCGGTCTCAGTTACTATTTCGTTTTCGTTACCTTTTTAATACACTATCACTTGATTAAGTACGGTCAAACTCGGCTATAACGATCGGATCAATGACTAGAAATGGTTCGTTATAAAGAGTGTTCGCTATGAAGAAATTATGCAGTACATGCATCCTGATAGAATTTTTTTTCGCGACTGTTAATTTTTTGAGACCATAATCCCGACAAATTGGTGCACCCACTGTCAAATTTTCTAATTATTTTCAGCTTAACCGACAATGTAATAGCCTTCCTGCATGATTTTGTAGTAGGGATATTGGTACAATGCAGTTGAACACGTACTAAAACTACGCCATGTATCTAACAAATAAGGGAATCGCACCGGTCGTAAAATTACCCAAATTATCGGCACTTGATTGAACAATCTTTAATTTATTAAAAACAACAAAGATCGAATTGTCTGAAAGTCTGAAAATCTGGAATATATAAACTAACATGTGGTACCAAGTTTTTACATAGGACAAACAGGTAGAACTTTCAAGCAACGCATATCTGAAACACTTTTATTAAGGGCAAATCTTATTCAACTTTCGCTAACCATCTCCTACTGAAAAGCATTGTTTTGCTAATGATTTTGCGCAAGTACAATAAAACAGGGCTTCGATATCTTTGACAGTACGAGTTCAATCAACATCTCAAAAATAAAAATTACCAAGTGTTTGATGGTTATGAGATGAAATCATATGATCTGTTCACGTTATGAAGAAGGGTGATTCTATCGGAAAAATGCAGTTTTTATTACAAAAATGTGCTAAAACCACGTGATTAAGGGTGTGTGTGATGTTTTGGTTAGAAAAAAGCAACTGTGGAGTTTTCCAGTGACCAAAAATAGAGCTGAGAAATTACATTATTTAGCCTTTTGGAGGTACGTATCTCACTTCGGATTCGTGTTCAGGAGGTAAGAATCTATGAATATTAGCCTACGGCATGTCCCAAATTGCGCAAGTCCACTTTAAAGGATATTTTCCACTTTCACGTGTATGTTTCATTTTCCAATTATTTCCAATATATCACTTTCATACATCATCTTTCGATTTCAAGAACTTCTTCCCGACGATACTGAGGTATACTCCGTATTCCTTCTTCTATATTCCCCTTATAGACCAAGCAATAGAACCCGGTTACTTTAGCAATAAATCCGGCAATATTTTTATACATAACCCTATATTCCCATATTCTGTCAGAACGTTCATGAAGGAGAATAATTGAAAATATAATCAAGAAATCCAAACTACCAAGCGTCGGGGGCGGTTTGGCGGCGGCAATATTTCCATTAGAAACTGCCACCTTCAAATTTCGTCATCGACAAATCCGAGTTATCGAGCCTCGTGGGCGGAAGGGCAGCGGCAATATTTTCATTGAAGGTCCTGCCACCACCATATTTCGTGGTGTTCATGAAGGAGGATAATGCACGATTCCATCAACAGCAAAAATTACCGAGCGTCGGAGGCGGTATAGCGGCGGCAATATTTCCATAAGAGATCCCGCCACCAACAAATTTTATCAGAGGGTTCATGAAGGGGGCTAATGCACAATTCCATCAACAGAACAAAATTTCCGAGCGTCGGGGGCGATATAGCGATGGCAATATTTTTATAAGAGATACTGCCACCACTATATTTCGTCAGAGCATTCATGATGAAGAATAATGGAGGATTCCATCGAAGAAAAAAAATTAACGAGCGTCGGGGGCGGTTGGCCTCAGCAATATTTTCGCTATCAGCATATTTCGTCAGAGCATTCACGATGAAGAATAATGGGGGAATATTTTTGTCATAACCCCATAAGTACAGAAAAACTTTGAAACATAAGAAAAAACAAGTTCCTAATAAATATGAACTCTATGGCCAGAAAACATAGTTCACTGGGAATAGAAATAAATTTTGAAATAAAATACTCGACCCAACTGATAAACAAGGGCACGTTAGAAATAGATAGACACCGTCTATCCCTGGAATGCATATAAAAAAGTCACCCGTTTTCAAAGGAGCTATTAACAAATCATCACCCTTCAAGTTACGCACATCTAAGTAATTTCATAGTAAACAAAGAAACTATAAATTATAGGTTTTGACAGCTCATTAAATGCAATACGACCACAAAATAGATAAATCATTCATTTTTTATACATTCTTTCGGCTTCAGTAACGAGCCATTAATTACTCAGACGGTGATTCATTATGACAAGCCGAAAATAATTAACGTTAGGAATGTGACCAAAGGAGTTCAACAACGAACAATCTATGGAAGGGAAGATCATATAAAAAGCGCGAAACCATGCGGAGCGATGCTCAGACGTGTTTAAACTTTCATTCGATTAACATGTAGTGCAGAAAGATGAGAAGTGCTCAAACTTTCACATAGTAATCATATAACAATATAACTTATAGAAGTGCGGTAGCTATCAACCAAGTAACAGCTCTTGACTAGACAGTCATCAGTCATGTGCAGCGAAATTATTAATAAAGATAATTCCAATCAAGTCAAACAGGAACTGCACGAGTAATGACTTCACAAAGTGAATACCCAGTTAAACAGTATATACTATTGATAAAAATTATGTTATCAATGCTACAAGAACAAGATAAGACACCGAAAACCTCTAACCGATAGTTCATGCTCTCATAGAAAAACATTACCAATACAACTATAGTCTAATATACAGTGCGATATAAAAGTAACTAAACAACTTTCGCGGAAATAATTAAAATAGTAATACAATTAAACTAATATCGTGTAAAACAAATATCGAGTGGATCAGTGTTGAAACCTGATGGTCTGGAGTAAGTTCATATATTTTTCTGGATTTATGTTTGGGCAAATTGAATCAGTTATGATTTTTATATGTTTTAAAAGGTGTCTCCATATTTTATGTTCCCATATTTCTCAAATAATATTTATCAACAGCCTAGTTAACAATTGATGGCATGTTTACTTATATTCAGTCCACTTGACTTTGAGAATGCCAAAAACTGACCTAATGTAAAATCTAAACTGTTCTTTGACTATTTTATCATTTTATCGGTATATAGAACTGATGGAAATGCTATGTTACTATCATAAAATGAATATGTATATTCTAATGCTTTTCCAAGTGCATTATTAAAAATATTTCTGAGATCGGTACGTGCCTCTATCTAAACGCCCCACATCCCCTGTATTAAGAGAAAAAGATATTTTCCCTGTAGGCCGCTCCAGCGAAATAATCTCGGTTCGACCATCATCAGACAGTCGATGCTCTTATTACTCGAGTTCTCAACCTAACAACAAAGGAGTGATCAAGTAAAGTGAGTAATTCATAATATTGAAAAATTCCTTAGCGTTTCTTGATGGAGAATAGCCTCTATAAAGGGCAGTGGCGTAACAATGGTGTTGCAGGTGTGGTGTGTTTATTCATAACACCCTGTATATGGCCAGACGTAACATTTTTATTGAAGGTCCTGCCCATGACCATATGACCATGTTGCGTTAAAATGCTGCGAAATAGGTGAGAAATACTTGCAAACATGACCGAAAATGGGCGTGTGCGTGAAAGTAGCTGAGTAGTGGGGGTAGAGCAGCAGTCGCGGGGAAGCGTATATATACTAATACAAGCGCGCAAGTTCAGAATCTGCTTCTCTACCTCCATGAGAGCCAATGAAAAATAGCTGGAGGAGATTGAAAACCATTTGGATAAACTGAAGTGAACATAAAACTGCGCAAGTTGAAGGCAGTATTTCCAGGATATGTTGAATTCCCTTAAAAATAACTTCCATGCCAAATTTTTGGTCAAGAATTTTTATTGACAATTATTGGGAGAACACGGAAAATTAAGGATGGATCCATTCGTATCGTACGAAGGAAACGAGAAAAACACCATTAGTGGAATGATAACAGTTCCCACCTTGTTCCGCATCATCGTTTCGATGTTTCCTTTCTCGACATTTTCCAATTACAAGCCATTACGGATCATTAATTTTCTTGGCGTGCTCTCACCTGCTGGCAACGACCCAAAAACCGCTTTCAGGAAAATACTCCAACCCGTGTTTGTTTATGTTCAGGGTAACGTCGACCGAAAGTCCCTATAATCGTTGCATGCTTTGAGAGAAATTCGGAAAAAATGGCACACATTTAAGAAGAATCCTGAGCACTACTTTTTAAAGGAAAATTAACGACTATAAAAAAACGTTGGGTATGTAAATTGCAAAGAAAAACAATACTTTTTTCCAGTTCATTCGAATTAATTTCTCAAGCAGATGTCTATTTTGTAAAACTTCTTACAGAAAAAAAAGGGTTTAAATTTTTCGCGAATATCTCGAAAACTATCGCAGTTATCACAAATGAAAAAGATCCCTTAATAGCCGGAAATTACCTGAAAAAGTCCCGACTCTTGGAGCTCTACCACCAATATTTATAATTTTAATTCAGGCTGAAAACAATTCTCAAAACGGGAGACGGCTTGACAATTGTCAAGATAATATGAAATACGTCAAGTGCGATTTAAAATTGTGATTATTTTCCAAAAACCCGGATTCGATAGAGGGAAATTTAGTAATTTGCCCTTCTCATAACATATAACTAATAATTTTTACTTCCAGGTGGAAAGAAAACCCAAAATATGGAAAAAACTTTTAAACAAAAAATTAAACCGACGAAATACGGAACTGAAAAGTAAAAAATAAAATAAACCTTCTTAGTCTCAATAACTAAGCTCCTACACTAGTAACTAATTTTGAGTCGACGCCAAACAAACAAGCAAATGAAATAGGTAAGGCGTAAAATGATGGCAACGAGTTGCGTGGTGACATTCTCTGATAATTTTTTTTGAAGTAATTTTACGATCTTCGTTGATTGTTCATTTGGCGTCGACTCAAAATTAGTTACTTACATTGGCCACGTGTATACCATATGTGAATTCGGTAACCTCACCAAGTGTATGTGACCAAATTCGAACCAAATTTTTCAGTAATCGTTCATTTACATCGTGTTTTGTCAAATGATTAATCAACCAACTTGGTTCTGGTTTGGTATTTATTCAGTCATGTAACCAAGAGAAAGGTTTGAAACTCTGCTATCGGATTCGGAATTGTGTCGTCTGTCAATGACAATGTCTGGATGTCAGGCTCGGTCATTTTAAATTTCATTTGCCCCTACTCAACATGTCTTCTTCAAGGCTCTTGTAAATGTCTAGGTATTTAAATTTTTTGCCATCCAAAATTGATATAATTTGGAGAAACGCACTGGTTTCTTCATCTGTCCAATTGATACCTTTGGTCTTTTTTTCCTAGGAGGTTCTGAAGTGCAGCAACTCATTTTATATGAAAAATACTACCAAAAATATATAAAACAATTTCCGAGGTAATGATGCGGAAACTAAGGTTAGGAATCACAAAGCATATTTTTCACTAACACTCTCTCGCTCTCTTTTTTATGGCTATTGTTTTCATTCGGTTCATTTAGCCAGTGCGATAACCACAACAGAACGCTCAGCAATCTTTCAAACCAAAATGTACAATCACGGTAGGTAAAACTTATCATACTGTTTACACCATCTTAGTCAACTTAATATTATAGTCTGGTACACAACAAATTTCGGTATCAAACCAAGCTAGTTACTTGACCAAGTGCACAGTTTATACCACACTGACTAACAGAATTTGGTTGGAATATAATCATAAGTCTGCATACCAAGGCACGGTATAAACGTGGCCATTAGTTTAGGAGCTAAGTTATTGAGACTAAGATTTTTTTTTTTTTTTTACTTTTCAGTTCCGTATTTTTTAATTTTTAAAAAGTTTTTTATTCAATTTTTTGTGGCTGAAATCTACCAATTACTACCTACTTGTTTTTTGATTACTTCCAAAATACTTGCTTACCCACCTCACTTCAACTATTACCAGTTGAATAATATGATTATCTACTTTTACTATTTGTTGTAATATAAATCATTTCCGTTGTTCTGGTTAGTTTATTTCATTACTCTGTATATCATTCCATCCTCTCTTAGAATATAATGATTGTGACGGATGTAGGAGAACAAAAATAAAGACAATAGCGATCTGTCTTTGTCAACTACATATGTGTGCCAATGTTCACAAGTGAAAAATCAATTATCCCCTATTTTTGTACCCGTAAAAGTCAATAATTCCATTTTAAATCCAAATATGATCAACTATGAGGTATACCCTATCTAATAAAAATAGAATCATCCAAATCGAAAAACCCAGTACAAAGTTATGCCTGATAGAATCGGTTAACGGACCAGAATTGAGAGGCTGAGTGATCAATATCCTTCATTCTGCTACCCTTTAGGGTGGATATCTTCTTTAAAATTCAAATGGGACCAACTTCAAAGTACACCCTAACCACTGAAGAAAGAAATATCGGCTTCGGACGTCTCAGTAAAAAGTTATGCGTGATCATACAAAAAATAAAATGAAAATACGCGTCGACTAGAGAACCTCCTCCTTTTTGGTTTCGTCGGTTAAAAACAGATCTTCTCAGGTATGTTCAAATTAAAACTTGCATTTGAATTATTTCAGAAGTAATTTCATACCGTGAACCATGATTTACTGTTAGCTGCCCTTAAGAATGCTGGAATATGGGGAAATGCATGTAAATTACTCAAAAACTGTGGAAATGCTATTCACTTGACAGAAAACAATCGTTTCGATTAAAAAATTAAATCAGTACTAGACAAATGTCTACTGTAGTGTTCCACAAGAAACAATTCTGAGTCACATTCTGTGTATATTGTATTTGAATAACTTACCCACCCTGGAGAGTCAAGGAGATCTATTCAGTTCTCCTGATGATACTGAGGTGTTTTATACATACAGCTGTTTGGCTTACCTGAAAAATAAAGTGGAATTTGACTTACAAAGCATATTGAGTTAGTTCAGTTATAAACATCTAAATACGAAAAGAGAAAGTTTATCTCCTTCACAAATTATACCTCTATATAACGGACTGAACATCTCAAATTATGATATTACGAATAAATCTATGAAAAAAAATATTCAGTAGTTATATCACAAGTGATGGAAATTTTGGTGAGTATACTTTGACATTTTTGTGTCAATATTGTTGTAGAAATTCGCGAGACCAAATTACTTTATGAATATTTTTTCAAAGAAATTTGGTCGAGTGGTATTTCTGCAACAATATTGGCGGAAAAATATCAAAGTATACTCTACCCAAAATATCTATCACAAGTGATATAGTTATTCTAATCCCAATTGGAACGGCAATAAAAATAAGAGCACTACGAGGAGTGTTCATATGTTTCCGACTGCGTGAGATTGTTTATACTATTAATTTTAATGAATCCCTTGAAACATAATTTGGTGGCAATATTTTCTGGTGGAGTACACTTTTTACGCAGTCGGGTTTTGTGATTTTTTAAATTAACTTTTTTTACTTACCCTATTTGGTTGGGATTATAAGACAGTAATACTCTAAAGTCATTATTTAAATTTACTTTTTCCATTTTACACTTTTTAGTAAGGATGATAAGACGGTGAATTTTTTGTGGTTAATTGGCTATTACAACTAAGACGAATTTGATGCTGGAGAGTGAGTTTCGAGACGTGCACTTTCTTGTCGGGCTTTGTTGGTTTAACGATAAAGATTTGCAGACTACCGACGACGGTTTCAAGCTCGTAACATTGTGAATTATATAATACTCAGGCATTCAACAAATAGATACAAACTCTCATCAAGTGTACACTAGCAAAGTACATGAACGATTTCACTGAAAAAAAATGAATATACTACAACAACAAAGTAGATGGATAATTTCAGTCACTAACAAGATACAGTCAAACTCGGTTATAACGAACTACCGAGGATAGATTAAGTGTCAATTTGCGAAATTTCACAACCGCAGTCGACTGGTTAAATTCCCCTATTTCTCTGTTAGGGATTTGTTAGAATCATAGCCGTAGTGTTAGTACGTGTTCAACTAAATTGTGCCAATATCCCTACTACAAAAACATGCAGGAAGGCTATTACATTGTCGATTAAGCTGGAAATAATTAGAAAATTTGACAGTGGGTGCGGAAATGCACAAATTTGTCGCGATTATGGCCTCAAAAAATTATCAGTGTGGACAATTTACGCGAAAAAAAAATCTATCAGGATGCATGTGCTGCATCTTTTCTTCATAGCGACCACCCTTTTTAACGAACCATTTCTAGTCATTGATCCGTTCGTTATAGACGAGTTTGACTGTACTTAAGTAAGTTTCTATTGAAATATTTAAGTGATAGTGTATTAAAAATGTAACGATAACGAAATAGTAACTGAAACCGAAATAATAATAATAATATCGTTTATTATGCATAAAGTACATTTTATACATAAAAGGAAAAGGGTTAGCCAAAGGCTATCTTCCACCCCTCCTAAAAATTATATAGTGTGTGTAAGAAAATAATGATAAAATTGAAAAAAAAATACTTATTTACTACCAAAACAATGTTAGAGAAAAAAATAAAGAAATCAATAATGAAGAAAGAAAGAAAAAAAAATTATACAATCATAAATGTGCTAACAGCTATTAATATTCTTGACATTCCATTGGTCAACTTAACGAAAACATTACAATATTATACATAGAACCTTATATTAGCACTGAGCAGTAAGCAGCTGTGATTTTATTTCTTTCTTGAATTGATGAATATTATGATGTAAAATGGGTAAAATTTCATTCAGATAACTAGGGGCAATATTTGAAAAACATCCTTCATGTTTGAAAGTACGGTGTCTAGGTATGTTGAATGAGTCAATTCTCAAATTGACCGAATGTATGTCAGAATGCCTGCTTAATAGACTATATAAATAACTAGGAGTTTCAGTTTGGATCAATTTAAACAGAAAAATGGTTATCAAATATTGGACTCTGTACCTCACATTCAACTCCTTCGTTTTTAACAAAAATGGCGTGACATGTTCACCATATGGAATGCAGCATACGAATCGCATGCAAGCATTTTGTATGCGTTGTAACTTCAATTTGTTATATTGCGGCAAAAAATTGTAATACACCGAACAACAATACTCGATATGGGGGTAAATAAGAGTTTTAACTAGCCTGAGTTTCATTTCTTCAGATAACTGATACTTGAATTTATATAGCGATTTGAGTTTGAAAAATGATACTTTAAAAATGTTTTTCACATGTTCATCGAAAGACAAAGAGCTATCTATGGTTACGCCAAGATTTTTAGCACTATCTACCCAGTCAATGTCTGCGTCATCGAGAGTGAGCCTAGAGTTTCTTTGGGTTTCAACTTTTTGTCCCTGAGATCTTATGCATAGAGCCAAGATTTTATTTGGATTGATTTTTAGTCCATGATGCTCCGAGTAAAGGAATGTTTTATGCAAATCTGAGTTTAAATTAGCTACGCAACTTTCTGTATCAGTATTATGGGAAGACAAATATAACTGTATATCATCTGCGTATAGATGTACCTGACAATGTGATAGGGAAGTGGGGTAATCTAAAATAAACATCGAAAACATCAAGGGTCCCAGAATGCTTCCCTGTGGTACACCTGAGGAGGTTTCTCCTAGGGTTGACCATGAGTAATCATCCAGTTTGACCCTGTGTGATCGGCCTGTGAGATAGCTGGTCATCCATTCGAGAGAAATGTCGTCGAATCCTATGAACTTGAGTTTGCCAATGAGCAAATCGAAATTAACTGAATAAACCAACTAGCGAGCAAATTAACCAATTACTGATATACTTATTTACTACCATTTACTACTATATGTACTCACATATGTCTGGATTATAGAATTTTTCAATATAGCGTCTGGTTCGCATACTGAATTTGATCATAACTATCTGAATGTATTCTAATATAGCGTTGGTTGTCGCCATATTGAATTTTGATTATTACTTCATGCTTTATTCACAATATGTCGTCTGGTTGTCGCCATATTGAATTTGATAACAAACATACAACACGATAAACACATTACCCTCCTTTACGTTGCGCAGTCGGGTGAAAATTGTGTTAATTCATCTACGTTTTCTCGAATTTCTTCCAAGGAAGTGTTTTCGAAACGGTCATTTTTTTATTTGACAGTGACTTGGACATCATTTGACAGTTACCGAATTATTTTGATAGGTTTGGTATAAACCATAGAGAAACTAAAAATAAAGAGAGTTGTCAAACCTGCAGTAAAAGTTGGCACCACGTTTAGACAGTGGCAACATATCTCGCAACTGACCGAACTAAATACAGTTGGTAGAACCGAATGAGATAAGGCGGGTTTTTCAAATGTGTTACTTTTATATGATTGATATGGTATATATTTTATAAGTGATTGATTTGCCATTCTTCTATTCTATATGAATGGTTGTATCATATGAAATACAGGAATGGCAAATCGATCACTAATAAAATATATACAGTAATCGATTCGTAAAATCTGTTAGTTCGTTCGTGGTTAAAATAAAATTTCAAAGTAAATCTTTATTTCATGATATCAAGAACAAAATCAAAGATCTCATAAAACAAGAATAATAAGTTGAACACTATAAAAACACATTTTATTGTATCTAGGACAAGGTACAACTACAGACAAAACAATAAAACTCCGAAAAACAACAAAATTGAAAATATTCTTCAGTCTTATCATCAAATCAACCAAAATAAAAACGAATTACATTTACAAAAAACCTTCAATAATTTTGCATTTATTAGCACAAAGGAGAACGAGTAGGTATACTTAACAAATACTCCAGTTTGATGATACTCTTCGTACTTTCTCAAATGGTGATAGAAAATGGAAACTGATGGACGGAAATAAGTATCAGTTTGTGAAAAAATTTCTGCAACTGATGGATGGAAATAAGTATCAGTTTGTGAAAAGCAGCTTATATTTTACCTTGTGAAACAATATTTCGAGGAATTTCAGCGTCAACTCGAATAACAAAACATTCCATTTTCGACATTGGGTTCATAATTCAAGTCCATTAGTATAATTTCTATAATTAAATTTTCGATGACAATTAACAGTAGCATTATTCTGGAATTATTACGTGGTTTGTCATTTTCTGACAAATGTCGAAATTGGAAAATTATCATGTCAGTCGTCTGTTGATTGCGGGCAGCGCCTCCATGCGCGACTGGCCGTACCAAAAACTTGGTGGTCAAGATCGCCAATGTTTCAAACACTCTCTTTATTTTTAATTTGTCTATGGTATAAACAATGGTAAATACCTGTTAGAGCAAGTAGCGTGTAAATTCGCGAATATAATAATAATAATAATACAACTTCATTCAGGATGAATAAATACAGCTAAATGGCTACATGTTAGGAGTGAGTACTGTAAGGGATAAGTGCAAGCACTTGTTTCCCATAAAAATTATAAATGAAAAAATACAGATAAATATATAAAAAATACAGGTACACATATGAATATAAACAAAACAGATAATATACATAAGTTCCAATGAAAAAGAATAAATGATGAGATCCAGTTGAATACTAAAATATAAATACATGATGTATAATAAAATACAGTAATACAAATACAATAAAACACAAAGACCCATAGTTGAATACTATGAGATACAATAGAATCAAATGAAATTAAAATACAATTCGATGTGTAAAGAACAAAGTACGGTTATCTATTTATTTTGAGTTTTTTTGCTCAATCATTAGATTCTATCATGGTAATAAAAAATGTTCTGTAGTAAGAACTTTTTCAGGTTTTTAAATGTTTTTTTGTTGGTAATAGGTTTTTTGCTTTCAGGGATGGTGTTATACATTTTAGTGCCAATATAGGAGTACCTCGTCTGTGACAGTGATTTTTTTAATAATGGGTGTGTAAGTAATTGGCGCCCTCAAGTCATATACTGATGAGAGGGGTGAGGTGCTTTATCTATACTGAAATGATATGTTATACACGTATTAAAAAAAAAAAGACGAATATCCATAATCTGTGATGTACTGTGCAGATCTTAATATCTACGCGGTTTTGACATAACTATTTTCAGGAATCTTTTTCGTAGGATTTCGAGTGGATTGATGTATGATCGCGCAGCTGCGCCCCATGCCTGAATTCCGTATCTGAGATGACTCTCTACAAGGGCAAAATACAAGGTATTCAAGTTTTCCGTAGGTAGGTTCTCTTTCATGTGTTTGAGGGTAAATATTATAGTTTGTAATTTTTTTATCACGTAGTTGATATGTCTATCTCACCTTAAATGCCGATCTAGATATACCCCTAGGTATTTTATTCCTTCCACTGATTGGATACCAAGCAACATGGTCGTATATTCAATGATATTTGAGATTTGATTGGCTGAATTAATTTCGAGGTATACAGGGTGATTCAAAAGTACTTTGACAAACTTCAGGAGGTGATTCCTCACAATATTCTGATATGAATTGTCTGAATGAATATATGTCCGGAAACGTTACGTTTCCAAGATACAGGATGTTAAAATTTTATTTTTATTTTCGTTTTTTTCAAATAACTTTTGAAATACTGACCTCAATCATACGAAAATTGGTATTGAGAGGTTTTTTGGGGTGTCAAATCCTTACCTGATGTTATTATAGCTCTCACTTGTAGGGGGCGCCACCTACACGTCTTTTTTTGGAGATTCATACCTTTTTTGAGCGTACTTCTAGCACATTTTTCAGTGAAAAAATCAATTCTTCTATCATATCTACGTAAAAATGCTACTACTATTACGAGTCGCTATAAGCAACCGTTTTCTAGATATTTGGACTTGAAAATTTCAAGTCGATTATTTGATAATCGATGCGTGTTGAAGTTATTACCATTATTTTGCATTTTTCACAAGAATGCTGAGGAAATGAATTTGACGTTTAAGTAAGTAGTTTTGGTAATTATATATTATGTGACATTTGAACGTTTTGTTGTTTTGTTGAAGTTTCTGTAAGTTTACATTTACCAGTCTCCACCTTCGTTTGTCAGAAACAGGTAGATTTGAGAGGGCAGCTGATATTATATTACGAGCAGTCCGACCCCCAAAATTGAAAGAAGCTGTTTTGAACGCTCTCGAGGAGAATCCAGAAACAAGTACAAGAATAATTGCTGGAGCTCTCAATTCTACTCAGTCCACAGTTTGGGGAATTATCCACGAGCAACAATTTTACAAGTTCTTTTGCCACGAGACTTTTCCCAGCGCGTTACTATGTGTCAGTGGTTTTTGAGAAAATTGGATGGAAATCCTCAATTTTTGAGATATGTACTCTTCACGGACGAGGCAAACTTCTTCCGAAATGCTATCACAAACTTTCATAACAACCATGTTTGGGCTCTGGAAAATCCGCACGCAGTAAGTGAAAGACATTATCAGTATCAATTTTCTGTAAATGTATGGGTGGCAATAATTGATAATTACTTGATAGGTCCTTTCTTTCTTCCGTTCCGACTGAATGGCGCAACTTACAGAGACTTTTCAGAAAAGGGAATTGCCGGAACTACTTCAGAATGTACTATTAGAAATTTGTATCCGCATGTGGTTTATGCATGATGGGGCTCCGGCCCATTTTAGCGTTGTAGCCAGGGAATTCCTTAACACTGTCTATCCAAATCGATGGATCGGTAGGGGTCTAGAAGAACCTAACCAGGCGTGGGCACCAAGGTCCCCAGATCTAAACCCGCTAGATTTTTATTTTTGGGGACATTTGAAGTCACTAGTTTATAAAACTACAGTAGCGAACGAGGAAGATCTAAGAAACCGAATAGTAGACGCCTGAGAAACAATAAGAAACACACCAATAATTTTTGAGTGGGTACGAGATTCAATGACTAGAAGACTAAATGCCTGTATCTCCGCTGAAGGTGGACATTTTGAACAATTTATTTGCATAAAATTTAGTTTCCTTCATTTTATTTTATTTTATTCTACATATTCAAAATTCCATGAAATAAAACGTTGATATTTCTTGCAAATTTTATTAAAACAAATACAGATTTTGCACCCTTGATACAAAAATAACTATTTCAAACGAGTAAAAATAAATGGAATAGGTGGCGCCCCCTACAAAAATCCAAAACTACTTACTTAAACGTCAAATTCATTTTCTAAGCATTCTTGTGAAAGTTGCAAAATAATGGTAATAACTTCAACACGCATCGATTATCAAATAATCGACTTGAAATTTTCAAATATCTAGAAAACGGTTAGTTATAGCGACTTTGACAAGGGTAGCTTTTTTACGTAAATATGAAGGAGAAACTGATTTTTCCACTGAAAAATGTGCTAGAAGTACGCTTAAAAAAAATATGAATCTTCAAAAAAGGAAAAGACGTGTAGGTGGCGCCCCCCGACGAGGTAAGAGCAATAATAACATCAGGTTCGAATTCGACACCTCAAAAAACCTCTCAATACCAATTTTCGTTTGATTGAGGTCAGTATTTCGAAAGTTATTAAAAAAAAAACGAAAATAAAAATAAAACACCCTGTATCTTGGAAACGAAGCGTTGCCGGACATATATTTATTTGGACAATTAATATTAGAATATTGTGAGGAAGTTTGTTGAAGTACTTTTGAATCACCCTGTATAATAGGAATAACACTGAAAAGATCCCCTATCCACTAACTACGGCGAATGATAAAAGGTTTAAATACTTGTCGTGCATTTTCTCAATGGAAGTAAGATTATTTTCATAAATCGAGAGTAAATAAAAAACATGCTTGAACCCGCCCACTTTGCCAATACACCTGGAAAGAAACTTGTGTATTCGGAACGGTGTTGAAAAAACTATACATTTTCAACAATCTATTCCTGGAACAGAATATATTTCCAGCAATATCACTCAACGGTAAACTGAAATTATTCGGAACATTGGATATCCGTTGTTGACATTTTTGTTGACAACAAAATGCCGGTGGGTTGAAATCGTGAAATGTGTAAGCATTTGACTTTGTAATATTTCTTTGATCATTTCATGGAATATACTGTGGGTGACAGACAATGAATTATAATTATATTATACAAGCACTATTGTAACATCACCAGAAAAACATCAATGTAAAATAAAACAGGATGAAATATTTCAGGGAACAATGATAATAATTGTTTGTTTGAAATGAATTTTGTATGTGGTAAGTCGAAAATGTAGCATAGATGAAATGAAAGTGATGATCAATTTCGAGATGAAAGAACGTGGATAATCGCAGTTGAATTATGAAATATGTTGATATCCTATTTTCAATCTGGTAAGGTGGATGTCTATAGTGAAGTAAACTAGGTAACCTTAGTGATAGAAATATTCAACTTTAATATAAGTACTATCATATATCTATGGCACTGGGGAGAATTCAAATATAAATGATATGATAATCTACTGTATGTAGTCGTTGTTCCAAGCCCTCCAATAATCTAGTATATATTTTCTTGAACAGGACCTTTAGCATCAACTCAGCACTAACTCATTATTGAGTCCCCAATCTTATAACAAAAAGTCCATCGCCCCCCCCCCTTAACTTCTTTATTTTACATATTACAAAAAAAAATAATTACAAAAGTTGTAGTGTCTCAAAAAAGCACAGCGACTTCGTAGTTAATTTTTTCAAATGAGACGACTTGTATGTAATTGGATTTTTGGATTCTACGTAATAGTCCAAACTGATTTCATGTAGCATACCCTATACCTAAGTTCAACTGATTCCACGAATAATATCAAGAAACATTTTTTTAACAAGTAATTAATCCGCGAAAAGCAAAAAATAAAATAAACCTTCTATTTATGATAATTGAGATCCTAAACTAATTCCGAAACTCGCCTCGCTCGTTTCGAAATTTTTATCCGCGAGAATAATATCTCTCATTATACGCTGGTCTTTAAAAAAATTTTTTATTAGTTATTAAATTTTTTGCTTCTTAGTTGAAACAAGGCGTTTCAACTATCAATCTGTTAATTTCTAATAGAGCATAGTTATTACAAGTTCTCTTCCCTGTAAGTTTGGAGCTGAAAGAAATCATGATCTCCGACCCCAAAAACTCCTTCACACCAATTTTGAATAGAATCTGCCCATGATCACAAAACTCGTCCGTCATCCTGAAGTCGCCATCTTGAATTGATAGATTTTGACAAAAAATTTATAATATCCGAACCTGAAAACCCCCACAATTTTGAATGAAATATGACCGTAATCAGAAATCTCGTCCACCATCTTGTGGCCGCCATCCTGAATTTATGAATTCTGACAGAAATTCCATAATCTCCGGCCCCGAAAATCCCCACATACCAATTTTGAATCAAATCGGACCATAATTACAAATCTCCTCCGCTATCTTGGAGCCGCCATTTTGTTATTTTCTTTAACAAAAACTCTATAATGCATTGTTACCGGAATTATGGACATCTGTCAAATTTCAAATCAATCGGAGGACTAGAAGTTTGTCAAAATGCACTTGCAAGATTTGACCCTAACGAACGAACGAACTAACAAGTGGAACTGAATAAAAGCTTGTGAAAAAGAGAGTTTATAACCGTTCAGTCAAAGGGAAACTATAGCGATAATCCGAGATGCGACGATTTTCGACTATGCCATATTATATTACCAAAAACCTTTTAATCGTTATGTGGATATATTTTGTTGGTCAGTTTCTGCTTGGCAGGCAGTAGATCCCGACGCCTGAGCAGATTTTCTTTAATTTTCATTCGAGTGATTAATATTTTTTTCACTATAAAGTGCTTCTCAAAAGTCCTTTCCCCCCTCTCTTATTTTTGGAACGATAAACGTTTTTGTTAGTCTCCCTAATTCGACGTTTTTGTAATTGTCCAAGTTTTTGTACATTTAATAATTTGTGTATTGTTGATCGAACGTTTAACTGTTTTAGCAGCTTTTGGTACTTTTAATATTCTTGTACATTTTAAAAATTTGTTAAACTGTTGTGAGCCGAACGTTTAAGTGCTTCAAGAAGCGAAATGGTACGTGCTTCTGGTGATAAAGTAGCAGCGATCCTGATTCTTGGTGAAACTGAACAGAATATCCATGCAGCAGAACGCATTTTTAATGAGAGGTTTCCCGATCGCCCCGTTTCGAGGACTTATTTAAGGGAGCTTCTTCGTGAGTTTGAAACAACGGGTAGTATTAATGATGCGAAACTATCTGGCAGACCACAAATTTCTGATGAGAAAAAAATTGATATACTGGCAGAAGTAATAGTTAATCCTACTTCTTCAACAACTCACGTTGCATCTACCTGTGAAGTCAGTCGGAGTACAGTACACAGGGTGTTGAAAAAAAAAAACAAATTTCATCCATACAAATTAAAAATGGTTCAACTCTCAGACGACGACCCAGACCGAAGACTAGAATTTTGTGAAAATATGGAAACTAAAACTAACCAACGGCCAGACTATGCCAAAACAATTTGTTTTAGTGACGAAAGTACTTTCTATCTAAATGGAAATGTAAATACACAGAATGTGAGGTATTCGAGTGACGCAAATCCTCACCAATTTCCCCAGAAGGTGAATGTTTGGGCAGGTATCCTGGGAAACCACATCGTTGGGCCTCTTTTTATGAATACTAATTTAACTGGTGAGGTTTATCTGGAGCTGTTGCAAAACGCAATAGAACCGTTAATCCTTGAAATTTTGGAAGATAATCCAGATGAATTCGGCAATTCGGAAATAACATTCCAACAGGATGGTGCTCCTCCACACTTTTACGGTGCAGTAAGACGGTATTCGGATGAGGAGTATCGTGGTAGATGGATTGGACGACGAGGTTCAACGGAATGGCCAGCTCGATCACCGGACCTCACACCTTTGGATTTTTTCCTGTGGGGGTACCTTAAATCGAAGGTTTACGCCACTGAACCTGACAATATTGACATTTTAAAACAACGTATTGTTGCAGAATGTGAGGCTGTTTTCGCAGACACATTTGCAAAAGTACGAGAAGAGTTTAAAAATAGGATATTCACTGTCAGGAAGTAAATGGAGGTCACTCCAAGCAATTTCTCGGAGTAGATACTTATTCTCAAATCTGTAATTAATATCATACTGAATGGAATTTAAATTTTAATGTTTACTAATGAGCCATTAAAACTGGCATAAACACAAACAAAATTAGTATCATTGAATTGGTTTTTTAGATACCCTTTAAAATAGGTGTCGCTTGCCGTAGGGTTCCATTTAAAATTATTGGTCACAATGGCCTTGTGACGTCATCTTTGACGATTTTGTCATCTATCATCACTAGTAGGGAAGTTTACAACCTTTAATATTCAGTTTCCAAATTTCACTTGTTTATGTATAATCGTTCCAAAAATAAGAGGGGGGAGGGGACTTTTGAGAAGCACTGTAGAGATATTAGGTGAATATGGCTGAGAATCGGTATTTGGGTACTATGAAATAGCTGTATGTACGAATTCCCTCATTGGTGTCAGATAGCGATTGGATTGCGAGCAAACTCAATTTTGTAATGACTGCATTATGTTAAATTTAATAATTTGATGAATGAATTGATTAGTGTTCATTTCAAGAAGTAGTGAGGAATTCTAAAATATTCGCAAATCAGAAAATCATAGCCCCCTTTCCCATCTAGAAAGTGATAATTTCCCGACACTCCGCAAATCAGAATGTTTCATAATTAGAAAAGAGAATACCCTGCATCAAAAGTTAGTAATGAGATCTTCAGTTCCGTTTTTGATGAAAGGAAACGACATCGTTCCTGGTTTTCCTTTGATTATCACATTTTTATACCCACTGAGAAAGAAAAACATTAAAACTGATGTAATTGGGATTGGAGCTATACATCTCCATACCAACACGAATAATTGCCCCATAGGGAGGAAGATCGTGAAAACAGACGGTTTGATGGAATATCAAGCCGCCGAAAAGGAAGGAAATTCCAAAATAACTCCCATCTGAATAAAATCAGATGTGTAGGCTGTATTCTGCTTTCGAAATACGCTCTGAGCAGATCAACAAGAAAAATGTTCTGAAATCATTAGACTGATCAAAATATGAGAGAAATACCCAATAGAAATGGTGTTCTATTGATTTCATGGATAGAACAACAGGTGTCGTCGCATTCTTTTTGCTATTTTTTTTAATGATCATAGATCCAATTTTTATCTATTCAATATCCTGAAAATCAATGAGAACCACCTTTAAACATTTTTTTTCAGACTGTCACGCGAAAGGCTCGGATTCGATTCCTAGCAGTTGATCTTTTTTTGACAAAATTCGTTCCAGCTACAATAATATTTTATTTCATAGTGAAAAAATTATATATATTTTAAGTTTTTGAGTGAGTTCAAGAGCAGTGAATAGTCAGTATGAATAAATGAATCTGTAAAACGATTTCTTCGATTATGGATCGAGAAGAATTGTTGTAACTTTCCACGTCGAAAATTCGAATATAACATGAATTCTGGTAGTTTAATTCACTTTTGAATGTGATTCGGTAAATATTCTCATCATGTGATTCGGTAAATATTCTCATCAAATATCATTCGTTCTGGAGGATTTTACGCAAAATTTTCAAAATTTTCTCTCAAGCTTTTTGCCTCTGGGAAATTCAACTCGTGCAATTTACGGCCTCATTATCAAAGATTAAACCACTCAAGCTTCGCTTTCGCAGTTTAATCAGATAATAAGACCGCAAATCATACTCAGTAAAATTTCCGGGCAAAATGCTTTCTCGAAAATTTCAAAATTTTTTGAGCGATAAATCCCCTAGCACTGATGATGTTACCCTCGATTATTTCCCTCATTATTTTTGAACCAATCAAATGGCCAAAATTTCAAACTAGAGAGCCAATCAGGTCAGTTTTATAGTGATGAAACATCTTCCCGCTGTTTCATACTGACAAAACCACTAGTAGATTCGATATTGTTTTGCGATAAAACGACACAAAGGTCCTGTCAGAATTATGTCAACAGGAAATGCAAAATGGATTATATAAGGGAATTTTTATTCACTAATACAGTGATTTGATATTTTAATTTAGATATTCCTTTTTCAGCATTTTAAAAACCTCAGATTTTCAAGTATGGCAATGAATAATTGAAATCCCTTATTTTCATAACAACAACAACAATTTTCGTAGACTAGTGATAACGCACAATACACCATCATCAAAAAGCCAGTGGCCGAACTGTAGAGCAGTATGACTGCGAAGCCAGAGGTCGGCAGTTCGAGCCCCGCCAACTTCAAAATTTATATTTCAAATTTAACTTTTTTATTTTTTCACATAGAAAATTCACTATTATATGACAATTTTCGATGGATTCTGACAATTAATCACGGAAAAATCTACCATTCTAAAGATATCGCCTTGAACTGGAGAATTTCGAGAAAAAATTCACATTCTATGATTTTTAAAATCCCTTTGTATATAGTCCGACCAGAAATCACGGAAATTGTCAACCATCTTGAATTCAATTTTGTAATCTGTGACTACAAAAATCTTAAGTGAAAACTCGTAGAAACAAACAAATTTTTTCACAATATATCATGAGAGTGTGGACTTCTCGTAAATAATTATACAGTGCAGTCCGTTCCCACCCTACTAATTTTTGAACCACCTGGTATATCGCGATGAAATTAGGACGGCTTGAATAGGAGATAAAAACCAACCTTTTCATGGAAAAATCACAGCTGAAAGTTTTAAAATGGCGGCTGAGCGCCATCGTCAATAATTTTTTTAAATAGAACACTCCGTTTATTATTCCATTTTCGAAATCTGCTCAGAATCCTCAACAGTTTTCTCTCATTCACTTCACTCCTAAATTCAATTGTTTTCGAAATATTAACGTTTGAAAAGTGACATTTTGGTCATTTCAAACCCAACCAAAAACACTAATGTTGCTTTCAATCAAGTTTGCATTGGAAAAAATCGTTGTCGCGGTAACATCTTGCTTAATGTCAAACTGAACTGCTAACTGTCAAATAGTCCGTTGAGCGCCTAAATCCTTTTATGAAAAGTGTGATTATGGCTCGTAGTTTAGACGATAAATTTGAAGCAGTTTTGATATTCGGAGAAGCTGGAAGAAATTATCATCTAGCAGTCCGTATGTTTAATAATAGATTTCCCGAAAATCATATTTCGAGGTCATATTTGCGCAAACTTTTAAATGAGCTCCAAGCAACTGGTACGCTGAAATATGCTCCAAGATCAGGAAGACCGCCTCTTTCAGAAGAAAAAAAGGTAGAAATTGTTCCTGAAATGGTAATCAATCCGACTTAGTCGACGTCTGCAGTTGCTGAATCCTGTGGAGTAAGTTCAAAAAGTGTCCAAAGAGTCCTAAAAAAAGACCCGGGGGGTTGAATTTTGTGAGTGGTTGACAAGAACAATTGAAGGAGAACGGGGCTTCCTGAAACGTGTATTTTTCGCAGACGATTGCACGTTTTTTCTTAATGGAAATGTCAACAAACAGAATGTACGATACTGGAGCGATACTAATCCGCAAATTTTTAGACAGGGACATACCCAGTTTCCTTAAAAGATGAATGTTTTGGCGGGGATTTTGGGCAATCGCGTTGTTGGACCGATTTTCATCAGAGGCAATTTTACAGGAGTTCTTCACAGAAATCTTTTAGAAACTGAAATTGAACCTCAAATAACACAAATTGTATTAAACAATCAGAAAGAGTTTGAAAATCGTGAAATCATATTTCAGCAGGATGGGGCAGCTCCCCATTTCGATCGCATGGCTAGAGAGTTCCTCGATACAAACTTTCCTGAGCGATGGATAGGTCGCAGGGGAAGTACAGATCTCCGGATCTTACACCTCTAGATTTTTTCCTTTGGGGGTATCTGAAGTCAAAAATCTACGCCACTGAATGCCAAACAATAGAAGAGTTGGAACGCAGAATAATAGATACATGTGAAGAAATTGGTGAACAGACTTTCATCAACGTGAGAGAAGCTATTTATAATAGGGCACTTTATTGTCAAGATTTAGGAGGGGGCCACATTGAACAATTGATTAAATAATTGTTGGGGTTGAATAAATCTGGTATTCAAAAATAAATTATGATTTTTCAGCTAACTAATTGGTTTTGATTGTGAATTCGTAGGGTTCGAGATTTTCCGGTAAGCGGTACTGTTTATCCTTAATAAACTCTCTTTACGCCTCTTATTAGTCGAATTCATCAAGAGATTTAACTACAAATTATTAACAACGTTCAGTTAGCAATAGTTATTCGTTTTACTAGGCAGCAAAGTAGTAGATTGACTGCCGCGGCTGATAGTTCATAGCCGAGCGTAGCGAGGCTAGGAATTCAGCTAAGGCAGTCAATCTACTTTGCTGCCGAGTTGAACATATAATTTTTTCTCCGATTGTTTATAGTGATATATGTAAGATATTGTATTTGCAAATTATTACAATTCCCATAATCTTTTTATTTTTCCTGTAGTGATAAATTAAAACAAAATTTGATAGAAATCACAATTGTTGGAATGGTTGGTTTCTATGGAAACGTATATGTCCATAATAATTATAGTTTGACAGTTTTGTGGAAAAATATTGGTATATTTATATTATGGACAGTCATAGCGATTCAGAAGTACCTACTCCTCCAGAAATAAGGGAGGTGGCAAAAAATATTGAGTTAAATTTGTTGCCGGAAGTCTCGGATGAACTTTTTCGGAAAATGTATGACTTGCTTATTTTGCTGGATTATCTAAAACAATAAAGAGTTCTACACTTTGGTCTGTATTTTCTATGTTGAAGGCAACTATGAATGTTAAAAATGGCGTAGATATAGAAAGATATTTGAAGTTGCGGGCATATAAAGAAGTCCCGAGTTTTTGAAAAACAAGATATTACAAACTTTATACTGGATGCTCCAGATGATGAATATTTATTAGCAAAATTAAGTTTCAAATGAGATATTTATACGATAAAGTGAAAATACTTATAATCCATTCTTTTAGGTTGTATTGATTTTTGGAATTGCGGGTGCATGTCGCTGCGACGAACTATTGAATTTAAAGTTAGAAAATATTGAAGATATGAACAATAAACTATTGGTATCCCTATTGAACACGAAGACGAAGAATTCGAGGTCTTGTTGTTAGAAAATATATAGCTCTTTGGCCTGCTGCTGAAAAGACACACGATTTTTTTTTAAATACGTAAAAGGTAAATCCGTAAAGCAATTTGTTGGTATCCATAAATTATATACCTCAAGAAATAGCTGTCTATTTAAAGTTGCCGAATGCTGAAGAATATACGGGACACTGCCTCCGTAGAAGTTCTGCCACTTTACTTGTAAATTCAGGAGGTGACATAACAATGTTGAAAAGACATGGTGGGTGGAAATCCTCAACTATAGCAGAAGGGTACATTGAGGATTCAATGGCAAGTAAAACCAGTATTTGTGAGAAAGTTTTGACAAATGTAGGAACTACTTATGAGGCGAATCAAACTGGTAATATAGTGAATGTAAAGAGAACGATAGCTGAGGAAAGGAAAGGTGGCCTATTCATTCAAAATTGTAGTAATTTTACTATCAATGTCAATAACAACTAAAAATATGTTTTTTAAATTCTTGTTGAAAGTATTATGTAATAATTGCTAATGAATGTTTTTTTTGTAAAAAAATGTCAAATGTTTTATTCCCATTGAGAATAATTATTTTGCTAATCTAATCCACTGTATGTTTTACTATGTCGAAACTAGTAGACAATTGGAATTGATCAGTTCAAGATGAACACTGACTGGGCAACATAAGAACTGAACAAAATAACAATGTATTTATTATTTTTTGACATTTCTAGAAACCAATGGAAACTTTCGAATCAAATCTTTCATGTGCGTTTTGGCCAATGAAAACATTATTATAGTGGGAATATTCTATCTAGAAAATTGCCACGGGAATAATTTGAGGTATTTTGTTTCAATTGGCTGACAACCTATATTTTTAATTTGACGTCTGTCATCAATTCGCATGAAAAGTGAGAAATGATTCAAAACCAGTTAAGTACAATATATCATTTTGCGAGGAAATGTGTTGATGATCGTAACATCAAAAATAATCTACAGAATACATTTTCGATAAATTAGAAAATAATTCTCCAGATTTCTTCCTCAAATTTGTTGCCATTTGGCAATAGCCACTCGAGTCCATCGGGCTTTCGTGTCTATTGTCTGTCGAATTATTTTCCCTTTATTCTCACTCTCTTGTGATATTACAACTGATGAAACAAATGCAGTTCTCATTCAAAGAACTCGGATTGAAAGCCATGAGAAATTATTTCTGCGAGAATTGCATAAATCCCTAGATTTTCCATTCCTTCTTCAGGAATGATTCGCTGCAGAATAAAGTTCATGATGGTATATAAAATAGTAAGATTGAGATATTTCTGCAGAATGCATCTCAAAAAGTGAGTGAATTATCTCGTTAGTACCATTTACCGTCCCAAGCTGAGGGAATCCAGGGACGGTTTACCATGTAGATGAATATTTTTCGAGGGTATTCGATATCCTCAGAATATTGGAAAAGTATTTTTCATGATAAGTCACCAATGACAAATACAGGGTGATTCAAAATACTTTGACAAACTTCAGGAGGTGATTCCTCACAATATTCTAATATGAATTGTCCAAATTAATATATGTCCGGAAACGCTTCGTTTCCAAGATACAGGGTGTTATAGTTTTATTTTCGTTTCTAGATTACTAGAATTGTTTCCTTTGTGATGTACTTCTGTATGTATCACAATTTCATTTTGTTGAAACATATTCTTTTCAGAATTGTACGGATGTGTCAAATCTGATGACAGCGGCCTACTCGATTCCTTGTTTTTTTTTCAAAAAATTATTCTGCAACAAAACTCGCAAATTTTATTATAGGCCCCATAAACCCTAATTCGGCAAAAAGCTCTTGAAAATGCTATGCAATGATAAAATCAAATATAGGATTTTGCATTTGAAAAAGTCAAGTTATTGCCATATTCAAAAAGTCTTAGTAGGCGATGGAACAACAAAGCCCATGGAATCCATTGAAAAAAATGTGTTATCTTGAATGCTTCGGAAGTTATGAATTTTTCTGTGGGTCTATGCACGACACTATTTTGACACATAAATTGACATAAGTCAAAAACTATTGCAGATAAGTCTAAGAAATCTAGGTGCATTATATCGACTATTTAATGGCGAATGCAAAAGTATAACAAAAATGGGGGTTGCTGTTCTAAAAAACAGAACTAAATTATGTATTATATTTTGTGACATCCTGATTATAAATATATTTAGAATGTGCCTCATTGACGGATCTATCGTTGAAAAAAAAAACAAGTTGACAGCTTGGATGGAAAAAAAATTATAGAGCTTGCATGAAATCCTGGGTTACACTGCATACACCATATAAATTAATATTATTCTAGTAGAAAAAAAAACATTACTGTAATTACATTTGGGAATGAGAGAAGGCGAAAGTCATCTCCGAAACGTTGTCAAAAACTCTAGACACTGAGTCCAATTGCTCGTAGAATTGAAACAAACATGTATAAACACTCATTATATTAATTATTCAGACGAAACTGGATACACTTAGCTGAACTGTCATGGAAGTGATAGGACCCATGTAAAAAGCACGCATTATTTTAATTGTTTGGACAAAACTGTATACACCAAGATAAACTATCATGGAAGTTTCAGGACACAGCTAAATTGTTGAGATTGTTTGAATACTTCTTGTCAAGTTTCTAATATTCTTCAGTTGAATTATGCCACAATTTCCCCTGCTTTGTACATTCTCGTTTCAAAAGCTGAATCCACCCACATTAAGCTTCAAGAAGCTCTTGAAATTTATTTTCCGAGAGTAATTTATATTGTAAATTCTTTTTTATGAAAACTTCAAGTGCTTTCAACCAGTTCCTTATACAAAGAGCGGCTTTTACCTCAGTCTTTTGACGAAGTTTGCATAGAATACGTGTGCTGTAGAGTTTCAAAAGTATCAGTCTGTTAGATTGCAGTTGATGATATATTTATATCGTCCCTTCATAAAATGTGAAAAAACGACTGGAGATTCAATAATGGAATTAATAAAGATCTTTTTTGCACAAATATCAATCTGTGTAATCCGCGAATCTTTCAGGAAGGTAGCGGGAGACGTTAACATAATTGTGTTTTTTTTGTATTGAAAACGATTTCTGCAGACCTCTTCTCATAAGAATCTAAATTCAGAAATCTCCGAAAAAATAAACATACAATAGCCACAACTCCTGTTGAAAGAAACGGGTCCTCCCAGATTCAAGTTCTCAAAACCCCTTGGCAAATAATTACGGAAATTCGTTGAATCCTTTTTTCGTAATCGAGTAATATTCAATGTTGTAAACACATATTTCACATACCTTCAATCATCGAAAAGCGGTGCGGAAATTTTCCAGAAGAATGCATATGGAGTTGATCATTCGGGATGAAAATATTCGATTTACATAGACCTTTCTTTCGGTGCTGCTTACCCAGTTGAGCCGGTTTGAAACGAATTCACTGAATTTTAGAACGTATTTCGCAAGCTCCGCATAGCAGAAGGAGAGAATATGGTCGTCTGACCTTTCAAGGCAAGCCTTGATATATTCAGATTTGTAAATTGGATTTTTTTGAGGCAAAATAAAATGAGAGATGAAAAAATGAATGCCAACTCATGCGATCAATTCTCAAGTTGAAATGAAAGCTTCGCCCCAAATTATGTAAACTCATGTACATTTATTCCAATAAAAAAAATTTCTGAATATTTGCTTTTCTCATTATCATTATCATAGGAAAATACACACCTATAGAAGATATGGTGGCAAGTATTAATCATTTTTACAAGCTTTTATTTTACTTGCTTCGTTCGTTTGTCGGTATCAGGCGTTTTGATACCCGGACAAAATATCCTCGACAATATATCCCCGACAAAATATCCCCATCACAAATTATCTCCGGACAAAATATCCTCTGACAAAATATCCCCTTGATAAAAAATCCCCGTATGTCATTCTTTCCGGTTCAAAATTTGTAATCCATTTTTGGAGCACTTGCCGACATACGATTGAGCTGAAATTTGGCAGGTATTCATAATTCCGGTGACAGTGCATCAAGAAATTGTTAGAGGAAATAACGAAATGGTGAACGAAATATGTATATATCGTATTTATTATATGTACATATCTGGAAGAGTCTCTAACATTTATATCTTTTGGGTGGATATATCATTATTATCATCATTATCAACTCCGAAGATGGGATATTAGTCTGGTGGGAACAGCAGCGGCGAAATAATTCGTTTTGAAGACTGACCCATATTTTCGGTATATCAAAATGGGACCTACGCCGGTCGATTTCTTATGTCATTCCACCCATGGAATGGAAATATACGACAAGCCACTGTGATCGTAACTGAAGTTACATGAAAAAAAGGAACGGAATTTAAATATTTCAAAAATCAAAATGAAGGCGTCATAACTCCTAATATAATAGAGTTATTCGAAAAATTATTTCACTGTTGAAAAGGCCTATTCACGTACTTTGCATCGAAAATTCGAAAAAAAAATCCGAATATGAGCATTATTTTGTACTGAGACTGAATTTTCAATAAAATTTTATTTTTCAAAGCGCTGAAAGTCATCCATAGTTTATCCAACTAATATTATTTCTTCACCAAAAACTGCGCAGCTTCCACTAGCTATTCGCGACGTGAATCCAAATCGTTGGATAGGCAGAGCAGGACCTCAACCTTGGCCTCCCAGATCTCCAGACTTAAACCCCTTGGACTTTTGCATCTGGGGTCATCTGAAGTCCTTGGTTTATACGACCCCCATTGAATGTGTGAATGATTTGAGGAATCGCATCATTGCAGCCTGCGAGACAATCCAAAACACACCAGGAATATATTATCGTTTGCACCAGTCTATGAGACGGAGACTTGATTCCTGTCTAATGGTTGGAGGTGGTTATTTCGAGCAGTTTTTATAACTCCGTTCCGTTTGATCTTGTTGCTTTTTTCTTTGTTGTAATACACACAATTTTGTTTCGTTTGTATTTTTAATTTGATATTTTATTAAACCAAAACATGGTACTGGTACAAGCCTACATTAAAAGTTAAAACAATCGGAATAATTTTAAAATACTACGATTGAAGTCACAAGCTGTGCAAACAAAACGTGACAGCCACCTACTAGATTTTTTAGATTCTATTCACAGAAGATCCGTTCATGCACAATGTTGTATTTCATTTTTTTATTAGGAAACTATTGCTTTTACGGACAAAACACACGAGTCAAAAACGTTTTGCAATTAATCGTTCTTTTCAACACATATTTTTTATTGAGAAATATTGTTTCGTTGAAAAGTTCTGGTGAAAAATGGAATAGGTGTTACATGTTTCACCCCTTTAAAAGATCACAACAAAATTAAAAGAATATTCATAGGTAGCCGTTCTTTTGGTAGTAACATGCCCATGAAATGCCACTCCTCCAACTCTTCAGCAATTTCAAGAAAAGAAAAAACATTTTTGTTTTCTCATTTTAGGTAGCGTGTACCTTTTCAAGGAAAGGCGTGTACCTTTTCAAGGAAAGGCCTAAGGAATCAACCCCTGAAAACTTTCGCACTTATTTGGTAACACCCTGTATAATGAATATTTTGTCGCCACAAAAATTAGGAATCAATCTTCTTCTACGACTATATTCAAACCTAAACGTAAAAACTGCGATAGTCTAAGATCCGAACCTAGATCGACCTTCACCAAGCTGATAATAGAATAAAACTTATTTTATAATTAATATAGTATATGTATTAGAAAATATATCAAAAATGGGTTGGCTTAAAAAATCCTGGACAGAATATTTTTAATTATTAAAAAAAAAAGATTTTTCATTCAATGTTGCAACATCAAGATAATAAGAAAATTTCATACTGGACTTGAAGTATAAAACAAATAGAATGTGCAGACGTTGGGTTGTCTATTATTTACCTGGACGAACTACTAGGTTGCCAGGTATAAACAGGTATGTCGATGCCAGTTACTTTCACTTGATTGGATAATAAAAAAAAAATTATATCAACATAAGCGCTGTTTCATTGCGAACACGTTGATATAGGATTGTCTGCAAAAAATTCGGTCCCAATAGAGGTTTGCGAATTTTAAAGATTTGGATTTCAACGCGTGTGGAAATGAGTGACATAGAGATCCGAGGTAAGTATACTGTGTAATAATGAAGGACCGAACATTTCAGTCGTGTCTGATGGGACCCTGAGTATAAGAAAGTGCGCAATCTCGGGACGTAAACTATGGAGGGTAGAGGTACCTCTACTACCCTCCATATAGTAAACAGTACGCGTTATTTTGGAGCAACTGACATTTGAATCGCAAACAAAATAATTAATTAAATACATAACTATCCAATATATTCGATATAATACAGAAATATTAAACAATATAACATCAATTAAACAAATAAATAATTATATATATATATATATATATATATATATATATATATATATATTAACTTATAAGTATAATAATATATCTAAAATAGAAAAGTTTTTGTAACTCAAGATATGATAACGCAATTAATGAAAATATCAATTACTTACTTTGGAATTTTTTTGCTCTTTCTGAAAAAAATTAGAGAAACAAAGTGGACTGCCGAAAATTCAAATAAAAAAATAACAAAAAAGATAGACTGAAGATTTTGTATTATATTAAATAAAAAATTTATTGCAGAACAGCATAAGTACAAAAATAATATTGATGAAAAATAAATTTTAATAAATATTTTCTATTCAATATCTGATTCATCAGAAGTAAAATTGTGACTCTCGAATTCATCGGATTCATAAGGTTCTTTCTCATTAACTTCCATTTCAATAATGTCCTGGTAGAGGTACCTCTACCCTCCATAGTTTACGTACCGAGCATGCGCACTTTCTTATACTCAGGGTCCCATCAGACACGACCGCAATGTTCGGTCCTATATTATTACACAGTATACTTACCTCGGATCTCTCTGTCACTCATTTCCACACGCGTTGAAATTCAAATCTTCAAAATTCGCAAACCTCTATTAGGACCGAATTTTTTGCAGACAACCCTATATCAACGTGTTCGCAATAAAACAGCGCTTATGTTGATATACATTTTTATCTATTATCCAATCAAATGAAAGTAACTGGCATCGACATACCTGTTTATACCTGGCAACCCAGTAGTTCGTCCAGGTGAATAATAGACAACCCAACGTCTGCATATTCTATATGTTTTATACTTTAAGTCCAGTATAAAATTTTCTTATTATCTTGACGTTGCAACATTTAATGAAAAATCATTTTTTTTATATAATTAAAAATATTCTGTCCAGGATTTTTTTAGCCAACCCATTTTTAATATATTTTCTAATATACCAAATTTATTATAAAATAAGTTTTATTCTATTATCAGCTCGGTGAAGGTCGATCTAGGTTCGGATCTTCTACTATGAGTATTGTGTTTTACTTGACGACGGGCGACAGTCGGTTACTAATATGGCATCGCGGACGGTATGTTTTGTCGTCTTCAAATGGCTGCAGCCAATTCATTATCGAGAAAAGATTGATACATAACCGACCTAAAATGGTGCTTGGGAAATTGCGCAGCTTTTGGTGAAAAAAGAATTTTAGTCGGATGAACTATGGGTGACTTTCAGCGTGTTGAAAAAAATTGCATTTCATTGAAAATTTAGTGTCAGCACAAAATAATGTTTTTCAAATTTTCTATGACCCATTTTGAAGTTAGGCCTTTCGAACAGTGGAATAATTTTTCTTATTACTCTATTATACTAGGAGTTATAGTGTCTTCGTTTTGATTTTTGGAATATTCCAATTTTTTGGGGTTTTCCATGTAACTTTTGTCACGACCACGCTGGCGTGTCGTAGTTTTCCATTCCATTTGTGGAGTAACATGGGAAATTGACCTGCACATGTCCCATTTTGATATACCGAAAAAAATAATAATAATAATAATAATATTTCATTCCATTAAGACCATATTACATGGTATTGGACATGTCAAAAATATAAATATAAAAATCTTTAGACCTATAATCATATATACATAAAATTTCATTCTACGAGACCGTAAAGAAGACTCGAAGACTTACAGGCACATAAATAACAGTTATTATACAATTTCAGTTATTGTTTACATATAGACATTTAGACAAACAATGTTCAGTATAATTTAACAGTCAATACAATTTTATTACAGTTGAGAAGTCAGAAACTTGCTTGGGCTTTATATGCATTTCTCAATCAAATAACTTTTTAGTTTAGTTTTTAGTAGAAAAGTATTTCATTTCTTTCACTTTTATTGATTCCGGGAGTATATTGAAAAACTTTATACCACTGTATTGAGGACTTTTTTCATATAAGGAAGTTCTGTGGTGAGGAAATTGCCATGCCTACTTTTATAATTATGACTATCATGATTATGTGTTAGTGAATCTATAATTTTACTGACAAGCAAAATACATTTGTAAATAATATACTGGGAACTGTTAAGATGTTATCATCTCTGAAATATGGTTTATATGAGTCTGTTCGTTTGACCAAATATAAGTCTGATAATACGTTTTTGTGAGATCAGTAGTCTGCGAGCCATTGATGTATTTCCCCATACAATAATGTCATAGTTCATTCGAGAGTATACGAGCGCATAATAGACATTGAGGAATTGTTCTTTATTGAATATCGTTTTCAGTTGGACTATAGCATAGTAACTTGAGCTTACTTTCTTGCTGACATTCTCAATAGCGGTTTTGGAGGACATGTCTGAATTCAGATAAGTTCCAAGAAATCGTTCAGAAGAAATTGGTTGTAACGAAACTGTTCCTATATTCATATGAATTTGATCGCGTAATTCTTTTTTGGGTTTACGTGTAGAAGAACGGTTTTTGAAGCATCGAGTATAATTCCATTTTTTTGTGACCATTTGTTTGCTAAATGATTCAGTTTCTCTTGTAATATTTGAGAATTATCACCATATGCTGCTAATGAAACATCATCTGCATATAGCACTAGGCAATCAGTTTTCATGAAATTTGGAAGGTCATTAATGAATATGAGAAACAGGAGTGGCCCCAGAATTGATCCTTGCGGAACTCCTAAATTCACATCGTATGTTTCTGTTTCGGTGCCATTCATTCTGATAAATATTTTTCTATGCTCCAAATAGGAGATCAACCATTTTGATACATTGAAAGATAAATCATCGCTCCCACCGGACTATATCTGTTCGTCAAACTTCTATCAAAGCGGTTCCCCGCTGAATAATCGAAGTACGTGCGAGAACTTGTCTGTCAAGTTCAATCGACCATGATTCGTTTCAATAACGGTTTGACACATCCAAACTCGCGCAATTCACACCATTGAAACTTGTTCGCGGCATGTAAGCCAATTTAGACTACTCGATTCGTAGCACTGCATCGGAATTCGTTGAGCATACAAATGAGGGTGATCTTTGGCGCAATTTCTTGGGGAATATTTGATATCCTTATCAATTCCAGAATGGTAGTCGGTTCATGTGTTCATATGAAAGTTGTACCTATATTTGGTCAATAGCGATGATTAGACTCTTGTATTTTCAACGCACTTATGGATATAACGCCTAAATATTCTTCAGAGATATTCCCTGTTAATTTTTTGGGGTTTTCTCCCCTTCCTTTGATGTCCTTATGAGAACCATGACAAACGACAAACAGATTATTTTCACTTATAACTGCACGAGAGGTTTGTATTTTATCGGGTAAATTTGGGTTGTTTAATGAGAAACTGTTGCCTAGCAATTAGACGAGAAGAACTGTCAACTATTAAATCGTTCCTTCCACTCAAAAAGAATGAAAACAAATTTGATTCTTTGTATGAACAAAAAAATCGAGATGTTGGTTCATCCTTCATTGAAAATTTTTTTTTTAATTCTCAGAAATATTTTACTAGATAATTCTCACCCCAAAAAACTTCTTGGCAGAATTCTTTTCAATACCAACTCTGATAGACAAATTAATAATGATGACACAAATAATCAAAATTTAGAGAATAACAATAAAAGGATAATTTATTTTTCAATTCCTAATATAGGAATTAATCATCAAATATAATGAAATTATTTAAAAATGAAAGTAACATAGGAATCTCAAAAAAAAATATCAAGACTATTGGAAATTTAAATACGAGGTGAAAGATACCACACCAGATTTGAAGAAATCAAATGTTGTCTACAGCATACCATGTAACAACTGTGATTTGAATTATATTGGTTCAAGAACTTTAAATAACCGTATTATCTCTCATAGAAGTGATATAAGACTCAACAAGAAATCATGTGCATTGGCTCAACATGCTATTGAAACAGGCCATAAAATATCATTCGAGAAAGCACAAGTTATTATTTTCAAAGAATAAAAATTAACACCCACTACAATATTTTATATTTTTCTGACGATTGATCATAATAGGTTGTAATTTCGAATATTTCAATGTAACTTGAAAAGTCAAAGCTATAACACCATTCCGACCAATGTTTTCATATTTATATTTTCTTTTTCTAAAAGTTAATGTTCATCAATCAACCACTCACATTACTGTAAGTACTTCCTTCATTTTGAGTATTTTTTCTCAATAATGTAATTTACATATTTTAGGAAGAAGTTTCAAAATTGAAACGAAAGCTTGGTCCAAAGTATTAAAGAGTTTTTCATATTTCAATACTTGTGCTGACTGAAGATCCCCGTTATTCCCCACTATTTATATATATATATATATATATATATATATATTCGTGTATATTTGAGTAATGCTTTCATTATTTCTTTGAGTGTGAGATAGTGAGAGAGAAGCCGATTATATACGCAAGAACTGGCCCAGAGTTTCGAAGGAACAGCTTTAAATAATCAGCGGAAGGAGTTTGTTTCCCGCTGTTTCAAGACTCTAATAAATTTCAGAGTAGGATTATTCATCGTGGTGGAAATTGAAAAGTTAATATAAGCCGGATAGTCCCTCATTCTGCTCTCCTGGAGGGTGATTTTCACCTTAATGAATCCGAAAGATGATTCCACAAATATAATTTCGAAAGTTTGATCTCATTCACTGATAAATGTTTTGTTACCCAGAAATATGTTGGTCATATGCCTTCAAAATGTCCTAGAAAAAATGTTTATACAAACACAATTCATCAATAACAGTTCAAAATATGCAACTCTAGAATTAGGTATAGATTCACACATGTTCAATCCATTCAGGCCAAAAATTTGAGTTAGTTTGCCAGATGGGTTAATTCGATCAGAGCAGACTGGTCGGCAGTGACACTTTTCTCCAACCGTTGAAAAACCCCATGAAGTTGCATTGAGAGATTATTTTCCATGGATAAATACATTATAGACTGAATTGTGATATACAGGGTGATTCAAAAGTACTTTGACAAACTTCAGGAGGTGATTCCTCACAATATTCTAATATGAATTGTCCAAATGAATATATGTCCGGAAACGCTTCGTTTCCAAGATACAGGGTGTTGAAGTTTTATTTTTATTTTCGTTTTTTCAAATAACTTTCGAAATACTGACCTTAATTGAACGAAAATTGGTATTGAGAGGTTTTTTGAGGTGAGGTGAATTCGAACCTGATGTTATTATTGCTCTTAGTCGTGGGGGGTGCCACCTACACGTCTTTCTCTTTTTTGAAGATTCATAACATTTTTTAGCATACTTCTAGCACATTTTTCAGTGAAAAAATCAATTACTCTATCATATCTACGTAAAAAAGCTACCCTTGTTACAAGTCGCTATAAGCAACCGTTTTCTAGATATTTGGACTTGAAAATTTCAAGTTCGATTATTTGATAATCGTTGCGTGATGAAGTTATCACCATTATTTTGCATTTTTCACAAGAATGCTTGGGAAATGAATTTGACGTCCAAGTAAGTAGTTTTGGTGATTACATATTATGTGACAGTTAAACGTTTTGTTGTTTTCTGAAGTTTCTATAAGTTTTAAAACGCTAATTTTGTAAGAATTGATTATTTAAACAATAATGCTCATTTAGCCGAGATACATTTCGTTTATGGCCTTGCTGATGGCAATGCGCGCGAAGTAACATTTACCAGTCTCCACCGTCGTTTGGCAGAAACAGGTAGCTTTGGAGGGCAGCTGATATTATTGGAAGACCTAGAGCAGTCCGAACCCCAGAATTGGGAGAAGCTGTTTTGAACGCTCTCGAGGAGAATCCAGAAACAAGCACAAGAATAATTGCTGAAGCTCTCAATTCTACTCAGTCCACAGTTTGGAGAATTATCCACGATCAACAATTTTATCCATACCATATTCAAAGGGTACAGGCTCTTTTGCCACGAGACTTTTCCCAACGCATTACTATGTGTCAGTGGTTTTTGAGAAAATTGGCTGGAAATCCTCAGTTTTCAAGATATGTACTCTCCACGGACGAAGAAACTTCTTCCAAAATGCTATCATAAACTTCTATAACAACAATCTTTCGGCTCTGGAAAATCCGCACGCAGTTAGTGAAAGACATTATCAGTATGAATTTTCTGTAAATGTATGGGCGGCAATAATTGATAATTACATGATAGGTCCTTTCTTTCTTCCGTACCGACTTAATGGCGCAACTTACAGAGACTTTTTAGAATATGAATTGCCGGAACTTCAGAATGTACCATTAGAAATTCGTATCCGCATTTGGTTCATGCATGATGGGGCTCCGGCCCATTTTAGAGTTGTAGCCAGGGAATTCCTTGGCGTGTGGCACGGGCACCCAAGGTCCCCAGATCTAAACCCGCTGGATTTTTATCTTTGGGGACATTTGAAGTCACTAGTTTATAAAACTCCAGTAGCGAATGAGGAAGATCTAAGAAACCGAATAGTAGACGCCTGTGAAACAATAAGAAACACCAATAATTAACTATTTCAAACGAGTAAAAATAAATAGAATAGTTGGCGCCCCCTACAAAACACCAAAACTACTTACTTAAACGTCAAATTCATTTCGTAAGCATTCTTGTAAAAACTGCAAAATAATGGTAATAACTTCAACACGCATCGATTATCAAATAATCGACTTGAAATTTTCAAGTCCAAATTCTAGAAAACGGTTGCTCATAGCGACTTGTAACAAGGGTAGCTTTTTTACGTAGATATGATAGAGAAATTGATTTTTTCACTGAAAAATGTGCTAGAAGTGCGCCCAAAAAAGACGTGTAGGTGGCGCCCCCTACGAGTGAGAGCAATAATCAGGTTCGAATTCGACACCTCAAAAAACCTCTCAGTACCAATTTTCGTTTAATTAAGGCCAGTATTTCGAAGGTTATTTAAAAAAATTATCATAACACCCTGTATCTTGGAAACGAAGTGTTTTCGGAAATATATTTATTTGGACAATTCATATTAAAATATTGTGAGTAATCACCTCCTGAATTGATTTGTTGAAAATATAAACAGGATGTTCATAAAATCAGATGTGGAATCATCTGCTACTGAAAGATAAACCTTGGTCACTATCTTCCATCGTCAAGATAACCTCTTTTGGGGTATTCATGTTGAAAAGGAAAACATTCTCAATTGAATATCAATAGAAAGATTTTTCTGTGAATTGAAAAATCCACGATTAAAATGAAGTAATTTTTTGTGAATGTCCAACAGAAAACAACTACTTCCCCGGCTAAAGCCACGCTGGACATTGAACTACATCTGATAGATATTCTGAAAAGGCCCTAACTCAAAAGAAAAAAACTGAAATTGAAAATTTGCATTTTCATTCAGATAGTTATTTGATTTTCTATTCCAGTCTCAATTAAGAACTCATAGAGATGAATGAGGCAAAGAAGAATGTTTTCCAAAAGAGAGTACTCACCAGAAATCATTCGTAACATTGACGCAGGAGCACATCGCATTCACTAGGTCTTCAATACATTTTTGTCGACGAAAATCTATTTCACGCTTCCACGATCATCAGGAAGACCGGAAGAAATGGGAAACACATTTTCAAGAAGCAATCTCACTTTGCAAAGATGGAAAAAGTTAGAATCATTTCTTTTGGAGAGACACTTTGAAATTAGTGTTTTCTGTTAGACATTCACAAAAAATAACTTCATTTTAATCGTGTATTTTTCAATTCACAGAAAAATATTTCTATCAATATTCAATTGAGAATGTTTCCCTTTTCAACATATCCTGAAGTTTATCAAAGTACTTTTGAATCACCCTGTATATACCTATCGTGGAAATTTCAGAGCTCTATTCCACTAATTACGATAGATACCGAGATGTGTCCATGAGAAGTGGGAAAATTCTATTTTTTCTGAAATGGTAAATATTTTGCAGCAAAGATGCATTACGGATGTTACGGGGGCGTTTTCATGGGAAGTGAGACAAATTCGAATTTTTCAGAACTGAAAATTTTTCAGCAAAAATATGAATTGGTACTAGAATTGGTGTCCTGATCACGAATTCATAGAAATTTTTGAGCCTATCTTGTCTACCTTGCCCCCTAATATTATTTTTCGTAAAAAGCGGTATATCCATCGCCTTTGGCGCGCAGTGTATGTCACTCAGGTTGATTCCAGAAGAGATTCAGACTCACCTTCGGTTCATCTAACTATGGTAAATATAACATAATTCTACTCCAATAATTACGGAGGTGTTTCCATGAGAAGTGAGGCACACTGTATTTGAATGCCACCCTAAAGAGAACACATTATTTATCCACTCTTATCAACTGGTTAATCAAAATATCACTCTTCTGATAACTAATTTCATATTTTTTCCTCAAAGATTCATCAATTAAAGAAGAAGAGCGTTATCGGATCTCCTACTTAAAATTTTTCAAAATATATCGGTAACCTCCTCAACTATACTTTTGAGAAATACACTGACATGCAATGTATTTGATAAATTTCTTAATATCAGTAGTCGTATAAAGTTTCCACTCAAAGTCATCCGTAGCAAAGAAAACAAAAATAGCACACCACATTTCACAACAAGTTCATGGCCATTAGCTTGCAAGTTTGTTTTCTTAGATTTTCATATTTTTCGAAACTTCTTATGAACTGTAAACATCACTCGATAATTACTGCAATGTTTTGAGGATTGAATATACATTTGTATTAATATTTACATTTGTTTCTAATATGAATTGTAAATATAGAGTAACACTGCATTCAATGATCTTTACTAACATCTTTTTCATGCATATATCTTTTGTCACTCAAATTAGATACGGGAACAAATATAAACTTATCAAGCTCAGGCGCGGACTGGCTGAACATATAACTTCTCGGTAGGCACTTGCACAATGAAGATGGGCCGCTCAGCCCTGTGCATATGACATAAATAACAAACAATTTCAGAATATGTAATGTAAAAATGTTACATACCAAACGTACCAGATGGTATTTGTCATCATCAGGTTAAATCAGGTTAAACCTACAAACAAATAACGTTCGTACGATGCGAACGCAGAATTCAAATAAAATAATTTTGTTTTATCAGACCTTTATTCCGAGAAATTGAAGAAAATATATATATTTATATATATATATATATATATATATATATATATATATACGAAAGAGAGTAATATCGAGGGGACTGTTAGAAACGAAATGGAAGGAATTTATTGGGCATAGCCCTCAGAGAAAAGTGTTAACCGTAGACACGTGTTTCGGGCTCTCGACCCTCATCAGTACGGTGGAGAAGTGCAAGGATGAACAACACTTATATATATATATATATACCTATTCAGTCATACCAATTTTGTTTGGGTTTCGGCTGATTTTGATTGATGAATTGAAGAAATACGAAAATTATAGTTTCGCATTTAATTAATAAAGATTTAAGAACCAGTTCTTATAATAAGTGTTCAAAATGTGCTCCATCTACTTCCTGGCAGTAATGCATCCTATTGCTAAACTCTTGTCGTACTCGTCCCAGTGTGTCAGCGGAAATTGCCCTACATTCTTCAACAATTCGTTGTTTCAGAATGGCAATACTGTCAGGTGCTGTAGCGTAAACCTTAGATTTCAAGTACCCCCATAGAAAAAAATCTAATGGTGTAAGGTCCGTGACCGAGCTGGCCATTCGATCGAACCTCGTCGCCCAATCCATCTACCACGATATTCTTCATCTAGGTAACGTCTTTCTGCACCGTAATAGTGTGCAGGAGCACCATCTTGTTGAAACGTTATTTCCAAGTTGTCGAATTCATCTGGATTATCTTCTAAATTTCAAGAATTAACGCCTCAATATCATTTTGTAACATCTCCAGATACAATTCACAGGTTAAGTTAGCATTGAGAAAAGAGGTCCAACTATGTGGTTTCCCAAAATACCTGCCCAAACATTTACTTTTTCTGGAAATTGAGTATGTTTTTCACGAAGATGTGAGGATTTGTGTCACTCAATACCTCACATTTTGAGTGTTAACATTCCATTGAGAAAGAAAGTACTTTCGTCACTAAAACAAATTGTCTGTATGTAGCCTGGTTGTTGGTTCATTTTATTGGACATGGTTTCACAGAATTCTAGTCTTCGGTCAGGGTCATCATCTGAAAGTTGGTGCACCATTTTTAATTTGTATGGATGAAATTTGTTTTAGCCAACACCCTATGTACTGTCCTTTGACTGACTTCACAGATAGACGCAACTTGGGCTGTGGAAGAAGTAGGGTTTACTACCATTTCTCCAATTATGTCAATTTTTTGTCATCACTAATTGTTGGTCGACCAGATCGTTTGGCATCTTGAACACTACCTGATGCTTCAAACTTCCGAAGAAGCTCCCTCAAATAAACCCTCGATATAGGGCGATCGGGGTACCTCTCATTAAACAGTCGTTCCGCTGCATGGAAATTGTTTCTACATTCACCAATTATTAAGATAGCTGCTACTTCGTCGGCTACAGTACGTACCATTTTGCCTATGTAAACACTTAAACGTCTCGTTAAACAATAGCTTAGGTAAATTTTCAAGGTATAAACACTTTTGACAAGTAGAGAATTCAAAAACGTCAACCTTTTTGACAATTAACCAGAGGCGTACTTTAAAATCTTTATTAATTAAATGCGAAACTATAATTTTCGTATTTCTTCAATTTATCAATCAGAATCAGCCGGAACCCAAACAAAATTGGTATGACTGAATAGGTATTTTCAATACCTTTCAAACGAGCTGTCATTTGCCATAGGGTCCCATTTAAAATTATTGGTCACAGTGGCCTTGTGACGTCATTTATGACTATTGCGTCACCTGTTATGACCAGTTGAGAAGCCTACATCCGTTTATTTCCACCCTTCAAATTTCATTATTATAAGTATACCCGTTCAAAAGATACGAGGGGGGGAGGGGACTTTTGACTAGCACTGTATTATATATATATATATATATATATATATATATATATATATATATATATATATATATATATATATATATATATATATATATATATATATATATATATATATATATACAGGGTGGCCCACCACATTCGCCTCGGTATTTCTACGAGAAATGAAGAGAGTTAGGGAAAAACATTTAGCACAGTCATATGTGGGTCCATGAGGAGCATATTCCAAAATTATTTTGAAAATATAGGGTGATCCCCAAAAAAATAACATTCCAAAGTTATATTTTTTCTTATGGAACACCCTACATTTTTTTATATTTTTAGATACTATAGACAAAATAAAGGTGAGTTACTATTATATTTCCCATACTTAAAACTGACCGTTTCTGAGAAATTTTGAGAAATTTTTAAATACAGACCATAATTTGAAAATTATTTTCACCCTGTAACGTGTAACGAGCTGCTCGTGATCAAATGTACTGCTTAGCTCAAAGGTTGAAGTTAACTACTACATGAAATTTTCAATGCAATATTATACAGAGTGGCAAAAATATCAAAATTTGGACACACATTCAATTAAATAACTTCTTAAAGTTGAATGGAACACCCCGTATTTAGTGGCGTAATTTGACGCAGAATTAGATTCCCTTCAAAACTATATCACGGTTCCCTATACCTATCTCTTCTGCTTTTTACACAAAAGGCGTTTTTATATTTTACTTATGAGTAATTTTTTTATCTTAAAAATGAAACACACTGTATTGTAATGAAAAGCTTAAAAAGCATTTTTGAAGTCATTTCATCGAGAAATTAAGAATCTGAAATAGTTTATTATTTTATTAAATGCTCAAAATGGTGTCCATTATTCTCGATGCATAGGCGAACTCTTTCTTGAAATGAGTGCTGAACTCTGGATAATATATTTTGCGGTATGGAACGAAACGCATTTCTTATTCGTACTTTCATATCCTGAGGTGTCGTTGGCGGTGTATCGTGAACAATACTTTTGATATATCCCCATAAAAAATAGTCGGGACTTGTAAGGTCCAGAGACCTGGCTGGCCAGTTCTGTGGACCTCCTCGTCCTATCCATCTATTTGGATATTGTCGATCTAACTCGTTTCTAACACGTCTATCAAAGTGTGCAGGAGCACCATCTAGCTGCATCCACATCCTTTGACGAATATTAATAGGTATACTTTCCAACAGCACATGCAAATTATCCCTAATAAATCCGAGAAACATGACACCGTTTAAGTGACCATAAAAAAAGTAAGGACCTACTACTTGCGTTCCAATTATTCCACTCCACACATTAACAGACCATCTGTGCTGGTGATCAAGGGTTCTAAAAATATTAGGGTTTTCGTCACTGTAATAGTAAAAGTTATGTCTGTTAACTAATCCGTTGTTATGAAAAGTTGACTCATCGGAAAAAAGCACATAATCAAAAAAAATTTCTTCATCGCCAAACTTTTCTAAAGCCCATAAACAAAAATTCAGTCGTCGATCATAATCTTCTTCAAAAAGCTGTTAATGTAGTTGAATGCGATACGGGTGGAATTTGTACTTTTTTATTATTCTTTGGATACTCTGTCTGCTTATTCCAGTTGTTTCACATATTTTTCGCTGACTTGTGTGAGGGTGTTCAACTAGAGATAACATCACTAAATATTCATTTTTCTCATTTCCAGTAACCGGTTTTTGCCGTTCTTGCTTATTATAAGATACACTGCCTGTTCTTCGCAAAAGCTGCAACAACTTTTCCAATGAACGCTTGATAGGATGACTCCTGTTAGGATACCTTTGGGCATATACTCTAGACGCTAATAAATAGTTTTCTTCACACTCACCGATTATCAAAATCATATCAATTCGTTCTTCCTGGGGATAAGTTCTCATTTTACAATATTTCAAAAAGACAATAATTTTAAACTAGTTAAAACAATGATAATGGTTTGATTAACAAGTTGTGTCACTGTCAAATACTTTTTGTTTCATAATAATAATTAACGTCATCTAGGCCAGAGCCTAAAAAAATAGTATAATAGGTTTTATAGGAAATCGTAAATGTATGTTTTTATTGACCCCATATTGTAATTTTGGTATTTATTTCAATATGAAGTCTAATTTGCTAAGAAACAAGCGAATTTAACATATTTCGCCTCAATAATTAAGACACGTGCATCTTCTTATTTTGAGGAATGCTTTAATATTTCAGAAATGGCAATAAATTTGAGTTTTACATTTGCCTGCATTTTACTTTAGATACACCGTATTTTTCAAAAGTTTAAACTTCTGCTTCTAGCGAATCTACGTATTCCTTAATAAGAAGGTTTTTAAAACGCTTTTTAAGTTTTTCATTACAATACAGTGTGTTTCATTTTTAAGATAAAAAAATTACTCAAAAGTAAAATATAAAAACGCCTTTTGTGTAAAAAGCAGAAGAGATAGGTATAGGGAACCGTGATATAGTTTTGAAGGAAATCTAATTCTGCGTCAAATTACGCCACTAAATACGGGGTGTTCCATTCAACTTTAAGAAGTTATTTGATTAAATGTGTGTCCAAATTTTGAGGCAATTTTTTTCGCCACTCTGTATAATATTGCATTGAAAATTTCATGTAGTATTAACTTCAACCTTTGAGCTAAGCAGTACATTTGATCACGAGCAGCTCGTTACACGTTACAGGGTGGAAACAATTTTCAAATTATGGTCTGATTTAAAATTTCTAAAATTTCTCAGAAAGGTCAGTTTTAAATATGGGAAATATAATAGTAACTCACCTTTATTTTGTCTATAGTATCTAAAAATATTAAAAAATATAGGGTGTTCCTTAAGAAAAAATATAACTTTGGTATGTAATTTTTTTGGGGATCACCCTATATATTTCAAAATAGTTTTGGAATATGCTCTCATGGACCCACATATGACTGTGCTAAATGTTTTTCCCTAACTCTCTTCATTTCTCGTAGAAATACCGAGGCGAATGTGGTGGGCCACCCTGTATATATATATATGTATATTTTATATATTTTATATATTTTATATATATATATATATATATATACAGTGTGACCCATTTAAAATAGAACCACCCCTGTAGAATACGCATTTTTCAGTCAATCTCAAAAAAATTTTTGTTAATATTAAGCCTCAAAAACTGTATCTTGACACAAATTTTCATAACTTCAGTTTCATTTCCAAGGCACTCTATGGTTTTTTTCTTTGTCAAAAACGGCAAAAGTTTATTGGGCATGTTTTTTTTCCAAATTTGACTACACCACGGATTTGTAGTCGTAATAAATGGAAACCATCAGAATTTCATAAAAAAATATTGGTTAACAACGCAGTAACAACAACTTTAATTTTGGAAACAAAGTATTTGATTATAATTTTTATTTAGATTGCAGACATATTTGAAATCTGGCAACACTGCCGATACAAAGTGGAGCACAAGTGAATTTGTACAGCGAAAATCCGAAGTCAATAGCTCATTCCGTTCAACAGTTATAACTACTGAAAGTATGGTAATGTGAGCGATTTGTGGTGTACTAAATCACAGCCTACTATTGATTCAGTACAATACCTATGCCCAATGTATTAGTTCAGATTTCCTCAAATTATTGATACCTTCTCTGAAAGCTTGTTCCAGTTGAGTTTTGCAGAATAAAAAAGGAACATTTTTTTGTCCTGCTTTCTGTTTTATCATTGAATAAATAATTTTGATACTTTAAAACTTGATTCGGTTCATTTCGTTTTTATCGGCTATTGAAAACTGCATAACTTGAAAATGAATTTTCAATTTCTGTTATTTTCGAATACACTTATAACCTGAACTTGAATAAATGATTTTAAGGGAATATAATTCACAAATCCAGTGGCGTAGTTAGATTTTTATTACAAAATCGCTTTCACCAGAAATCGCTCACATTACCATACTTTCAGGAGTTATAACTGTAGAACGGAATGAGCTATTGACTTCGGATTTTCGCTGTACAAATTCACTGGTGTTCTAGTTTGTATCGGCAGTGTCACAGATTCTAAATTTGTCTATAATCTCATGAAAATTAATATCAAATATTTGTTTCCAAAATTTAAGTTGTTGTAACTTTGTTGTTAACCAATATTTTAATGAAATTTCCATGGTTTTCATTCATAACGACTACGAATCCAGTGGTGTAGTCAACTTCCAAAACAAAAATTGCCTAACAAATTTTTGCCGTTTTTAACGAAGAAAAAAACCATAGAGTGCCTTGGAAATGAAACTAAAGTTATGAAAATTTGTGTCAAGAAACAGTTTTTGATGCTCAATTTTCAAAAAAAAATTTTTTTGAGAATGACTGAAAATGGTATTTTACAGGGGTGGTTCCATTTTGAATGGGTCACACTGTATATAATATACACACACATATATATATATATATATATATATATATATATATATATATATATATATATGTGCTATGTTATAATATCTCATTTGTTCAATGTCGGAATTCCGAGTTACTAGTAGGAATTCCAAATTACAAGTCGGAATTCCAAAATAAGAGTCGGAATTCCGACTTACAAGTCGGGATTCCGACTCACAAGTCGGGGTTCCGACTTTCAAGTTGGAATTCGGAATACAAGTTAAGGAATTCCGAGTTACAAGTCGGAATTCCGACTTACAAGTCGGAATTGTAAGATAAAAAGAAGTATGGCACTTCGTAGAATATACTGTTAAACAAAAATAATCGAAAAACATATTCCGAAAAGAATTTGATTGTAAACAGAATCTGGCTCTCAAAAGTGTCCCAGTGCGCGCCTGATCGAGATCAAACGAGGAAACTGGAACATCTGATGAAACAAACGAACATGAATGGTACAATTCTTTGATTACTAGTTCAACATAATCACAGTAGGAAAAAATGTTTTTCCGACTTATATCTGTAGGTTGCTGGAACGCTGAAAGCATATCATTCCGAGCGATCTGCCCCGAACATAAAAAAGCACTTTCACACAGGGGATTGGCCTCGATTAACTTGTTTACAGAAAATATTGAGGACGAGGACAGAAAGAGTTCAGCAAAATGTTCCTATGCACATTCAATTGAAATTGAAAATTTGTTAATGTACCTACAGAGCTTGTGCCATCAAAATATTAGGCACGTATAGTGGAATACAGTAAAATTTTTCAAAGGAACTCATTTATACCGAACGAATTTCTGGGCATCGTCCATTTCCATTTATTCTTCTGGTTGTTGTAATGGAACTTAAATACTAGTTTTCAGAATTCAAGGAATGTTTCAATTCCTCTGCGATAGAATTTCGGGAAAGCACATCTAATTTACTATATAAATGTGAAATAATGAGAGAATTAACAAAAAATTAGGAACCTCTCATATCTCGAGCTGAACTTACTGTATATATTCATGTATAATAATATATTTACATTTCACACGTTGGAGGATGTCAACAGCATAATATCAAATACTCGTGTAAAGTGAGATAAGACAAATGTAATCTCATCTCGAGCAACTTTGCATCGAGGCCGAAGTTTCTGAATAGTTTTCAAAACTAGAAAAACTTCAGTTGAACAACAAATCTGACAGTAAACAACAATTCCAAGCAGACCATTTCAAAGAGTTTGAAAACAGAAAAGTGCAGATAAGTCTGCTTTCTCGACAGTATATCGATACGTATTTTGATCGGAATTCAAAACTCATGCGATGAAATTCAAAAAGCAGCATATACCAAGTGTGCCATTAGACACGTAACACACTTGTTATTTTTTTTTATTGACGCTGCCGATTACTTGATGAAAATCCATATTAAAGCAAACAGAAAGTTCCTGCTTCACTAAATGATTTTCACTAAACTGGATTAACAAAACCACGGCACTTGTTTTGCTTCCCAATTAGGTTTTTTTGGAGGGGATTATGCTAACTCAACAAACACGATGTATCAAGTTAAATAATCAAAGAAGATGGTAGTAGATATGTAAATCTAATTGAAGATTGAAAAGGGAAACATTCTCAATTAAATATTGATAAAAAGATTTTTCTGAGAAATGAAAAATCCACGATAAAAATGAAGTTATTTTTTGTGAATGTCTAACAGAAAACAACTACTTCCCCGGCTAAAGCCACGCTGGACATTGAACTACATCTAATAGATATTCTAAAAAGACCCTAACTAAAGTTAGAAAATCATGAGGCATTTGTCAATGTCAGAGGGATATTCAACGGAAAATTTTTTGACAAAAAAATGTAAAACACCAGACAATGAAACATTAATTTATTTATTAAAAGTACAGTTAGTGAAAGTACAATTATTAAAATTCAACTTGACTTTAGATTTGTTGCTGTTCTCTACTATAGAAGATCTATTACCACGAATAATATTTATGATCTTGTTGTGGTGTTCTCGATCGAGATTTAAGTATGGTTTTATAGAATTTTGATTGCTATGACCAGTAATTTTCAGCAATTGTTGTCCTTCTACACCACTTTCTGCCAATTCGCTAACAGCAGTTGATCTATATATTAAAATCGATTTACAGTTGGTGTTGTGCAAATTATTTGAAGATCAATGTTGAGAAGACCAAGTACATGGTAATAAGTAAAGAAAAAAAATTCAGAAACTTCTGTAACAAACATTTTGAGATAATGTTAGGTCCTGATAAGGTGGAACGGGTCAACCAATTTAAATATCTTGGGGTTCATGTGGATAGGGGGTTACATTTTAAAGAACATGCCAACTTCATTATAAAGACGATAGCATTTAAAATACATTATTTATCTCGTTGTGCCCCATATTTGTCAAGGTGGACAAAAATTTTACTGTACAATTCATTAGTGCTTCCTCATTTTACATATTGTTCTACAATTCTGTATCTACTGAAACAAAATGATTTAGCTCGTTTACAGAAACTCCAAAATAGGGCCATGCGCATAATTCTAAATTGCAAAAGACTAACACCAATAAGAGATATGTTAAAGCAACTAGAATGGTTACCAATTGATTTATTTCTCCTCTACCAAACATTAATCCTTATTTTCAAAATAAGAAACAAAATTTCCCCAACATATTTACAAGAAAAAGTTATGTACAATGACCAAATCCACGGATACAATACAAGATTCAGAACTGACTTCCATATTCAACAAGTCACATTAACACATACCCAAAATTCTGTTTTTTTCAAGGGACTTGATAGCTATAATAATATGCCAGAAGAGATCAAACGTTTAACATCTTTAACATCCTTCAAGACAAAGTTAAGATCATATTTTCTTAATCAATAAAAACCTAGTAGCCACTTCCTCATTTTGTTTGTTTCGATTTAATATTCAGTAACGACAGATATACAAATGTTTTAGTATGTTTAAAGTATTTTGTGTATTTATTAAATATTTTTTAGAATTTGTAGGAGCGTATAGATGTATGGTGTGCAAATAGGTGTAGTATTTGTGTATATGTATGTGTATATGTGTTGTATATACATTTTTATTTTTTGAACTTAGTCTATTTTAATCTGAAAGCATGCTATATATCGTTCTCATTGTAATCATTGCAATGACTTGACAATGTAAATTAGTAAAATGAACTAAATAAAGGATTTATATATTCGAGTGATTTGTTACTTTTTTGTCCTTTACATTCAAGCCAATTGCCTCAGCAGCAGATTTAGTCCATCCATTTATTGTATTTCTTCCAATAGGTACATTATCGTACCATTTGTCAGTTTCATTTTTCCAGTGTCGATTTGGTTTAAAGAACAGTTGTGGTGAGGTAATATTGTCGCCTCGTACGGTCAGGGCAGCTTTGTCTTTCACTATTGGAAACCAACCATTTACTACTTGTACAGCTTTCAGAACCACCTTGGCACGTTTAACTGAACCCTGGATTGTATTCAATGCGATTTGTTGGAGAGTCATCGTTATTTTTTCCATTTGAAAAAATCCACCAGTCAAGCAACTGCCTCTCCTCCCCGCCACGCTAATTCTACAGCAGCAATATGGTAAAATGTACGCATAAGACCTTCAGGAATATTTTCATCCCATAGCAATATTATTTTGTTAACTTCAGACAAATTGAACGTAACTGAACTGGACTTACGTTTACATGGATCTGCTTGTAGTTTCTTCCTGATTGGATCGCGGGCATCTCGGGCTGGTTTAAATACTATATTGTTAAACAGATCAATCAAATATTATAGTCATTATAGTACTTTTCTTGCAAAAGTTTGCACGAAACGTTCCACATTGTCTTCACCGTTGCTTCTTTTAATTCGGTCCCGTCTTTCTTTCTCAAATTGATCGCCCAATCTTTTAGTATCAACGCCAATTCTTCTAAGCTGATATGTTCATTTAATTCATATTTTCGTTCGCAGCAAAATTCCATAAATATTTCCCAAATATATTTGTGACTGTAGGTTCTATTTCTGGGAATTTTTTCTTTGATTAGCGCATTGCCAAAACGTGAAATTTTGAAATTTATTTGGAATGAAGTTGTCAAACTAAATCGTGTTGTCATAGTGATTGATAATTGCACTGAATGCAATTATCAGTGTAATGTTGACATGATTGGGTGAAATTGTTTCATATGACACAAAATGACAAAATTTGAATGGTTGTTAGAACTGTCAAAAAAAATTCAGTGAAACAAATCAAACAAAGGATAATCATTTAAATTAATCTGGGCATCAAGCATATATTGCGACTCTTTGCATTTAATAATTTCTAGAAAATCGAGTTAACAACCTTCCTTTTTTATATATAAACTTCGGAATTCCCCATAAAAAAGACTAATGGTGATAAATCAGGAGATCTCGCCTTCCAATTCATCTCCCCATGAGATTGTCATTTGAAAATTGACGTACACAACAAAATGTGGAGGAGCTCCATCTTGTTGAAAGGTGAGCTGACCTTCAAGTAGATTATCACCGTCTTTCAAGTAGGTGAGTTAGCAGTTGTATCACGAAATTCGAGATATTTTGTCGGTTGAGGTTACCTCCAATAAAATATGAACATACAAATCACTCCAGTATCTGCAGTTTTGCCTGTTCACATTTGAATAAAAGGAATATTCGTCAAAACAGCACACATTGCAGAGGTAATTTTTATAACCAATCAATAACTGATTCATGATTTCACAAAACTCTGCGTCTGTCTAGATCATCTTCATTCAATTCTTGTACATTTCGCATATTATGAGGATGGAATTGTGTTTCTCTTAGAATTCGTTGCTATAGGAAACTCCGCAGGAATAGTCACGAGTTGTCTCAAAGATTGAGTGTCTTATTACTGCAACAGCATCCTCTTCATTTCTCATAGACTTTGCTCGCTCATGTTTTTCATTTTGCACTGCTCCAGCATCACGTACTAATATGATCCGTTTTTCTGGATTAATTTCATTGAAAATTCGAGCGGCAGCTCTAGCACATATCAAAATACGTAGCTACAATTGCTACTATTATTCCTTGCATAGTATGAAACATTTCCGACAGTTTTCACACGATTGAATGAAGTAATTTGAATACATCAATATACCAAGGCTTAACAATTTCAGGATATAATGGGATTGACACGTGTTAGCTGAAACACACTTCATATACGAAATACATGCCAATATGCCGTTGATAGAAAAATTAAATTTTATTTAACTGTAAATTAGATGCATAAATCGAATGAGTCACTACCAAATGTTTAATATTTATATATACCTTCTTGTGCCTACCTTTTTTTATGTATTTATTTTTAGTGTACTGATTTGTTCAGGAATTTATATCATCATTCAATGGTTTTGATAGGATTAGTGTATCTTTCTGTACTGTAGTCTTTTCTTACTCCTTTTCATGTGTATACCAATGTCCTTCCTTTTCTTTTTCATTTTATATATACATTTATAGGATAGTTATCTAATTTAAGTTTTATATACATACATATCTCCTCGTACATTCTTTTTATATATACATTTATATGATAGTTATTTAATTTAAGTTTTATATACATACATATCTCGTACACTCTTTTTTATATACACATACTATAACTACTTCCATATCGTATTTTAAATTTTATAATTATTACTTTTATACTAAAATAAGTTTTATACAATGGAATTTTTTCTGCAGACAATTTCAGACACTATAATGTGAGCGGGTCTACCATGATAAAATCAATATTCCACATACAAGTAGTTTCCACTACTTCTGTGGTATTGTTTTTACATGTTTGTTCATTTATACACTGTGTCCGTAAAGTATGGAACAAATTCATTTTTAGCTAAACAGGTCATTTTAAGAAATAATCCTGAAACACGTCGATTTTTTATGTTAATTTACCGTATTTTAAAATAATAATCTAATATACAGGGTGAATTACGTTCGAGTAATGACGTCACCGTCATTTTTTTTAAATGGAACACCCCCATTTTGTCTCAATTTTCGGATTACTCAAGAAGAACAAAAATTACAATAGTTTTGTTGTGCTCATAAAGTAACGCGTAACATTTTTTCCAAAAATGTATCACATGTTGATTCATTGGTACAGGGTGGACAAAATAAATAGTTTTGTGTGTGCTCATAAAGTAACGCGTAACATTCTTTATTAGGTAAATTAACAATATTATCAAAAATACTTATTGTCTAGCGGCAATTGGTTTAAATGTAACACCCCGTAGTTTGCTACATGTTTAGAGTAATAAAAATGAGCTGTTTCCAAACATGTTTGGTACTTGTGGTCTAGCAGGCAGAATATGACAAAAAATATTTCTTATCTATTTATACAAAACATAGTCGTCTACTTTTTTGGGAAATGTCATTATTTGTTTAGTAATTTATTGATGTTCAGTGACAGTTTAATACTACAATATTTTTGGTATTCGTGAATATTCGAATGATTGCTTAGATTTAATTGGAAGTAGAAATGGAGTTAAGTGTAAAAAAAAAGAATTGAAATACTTATGATGATTGGGTATGGAGACAGATCCTTGAACTCAGATGGAAGTGTGCAATTTGTTTAATGATAAATATCCAGAAAGACCATAACGCGTTCAACAGTCAGTAAGATTGAAACAAAATTTCGAGAAATTGGTAATGTTGAAAATGTACGCAAATCAGGTCGTCCCCCTGCAAATGCTGATACAGCATTAGATGTTTTACTGAGTTTTGAAGAAGATGCGCACACTTCTGTTCGTAAAGTTAGTCGCTATATCGGTGTTAGCAAAACAACGGTACACAAACTATTGAAGCTTGAAAAATGGCATCCTTATAAAATCAAACTTGTGCAAGAATTAAACGAAGATGATCCCGATAGAAGACTCCAATTTTGCGAAGAAATGATGGATAAATGTCACCGAGACCCTCTCTTGATACAAAACATTATTTTTTATGATGAGTCCACTTTCATGTTGAATGGTGAGGTTAACCGTCAGAATTGTAGATACTGGGCAAAAGAAAACCCCCACTGGATGCGTGAGCATCATACACATACCCTCAAAAGGTAAATGTATGGGCTGGAATTGTACGAAATCGAATCATCGGACCCTACTTTTTCGAAGGTAATTTAAACGGGGCAACGTACCTTGAGTTTTTAAGGGGGTATCTCGTACCTACTTTACGTAATTTGTTTCCCAGCAGACGTAATCCTGGAGGTTTTGATGAAAGTTTATGGTTTCAACAGGATGGTGCACCTCCACATTATGCTGTAGATGTTAGAAGGTACCTAGATTAAATTTTTCCGAACAGGTGGATTGGTAGACGTGGACCCACTGAATGGCCAGCGAAGTCACCAGATTTAAATCCTTTGGATTATTTTCTGTGGGGTCATCTGAAGAATGTTATTTATAAAACGAAACCAGCAAATATTGCAGATGTACAAGAGAAAATTCGAACAGAAATAAACAATATTACGCAAGAAACCATACACAAGGTTCAACAAGAATTTGTACACCGTTTGGGTTACTGTCAAATACAGCAAGGGCTACAGTTCGAACATTTACAAAGTCATGTATTCTAGCATATTCTGTCCGCTAGACAATAAGTATTTTTGATAATATTGTTAATTTACCTAATAAAGAATGTTACGCGTTACTTTATGAGCACACACAAAACTATTGTATTTTTGTCCACCCTGTACCAATTGGAATCAACATGTGATACATTTTTGGAATCAGCTCAGCTAGAGTAATCCGAAAATTGAGACAAAATGGGGGTGTTCCATTTAAAAAAAATGACGGTGACGTCATTACTCGAACGTAATTCACCCTGTATATTAGATTATTATTTTAAAATACGGTAAATTAACATAAAAAATCGACGTGTTTCAGGATTATTTCTTAAAATGACCTGTTTAGCTAAAAATGAATTTGTTCCATACTTTACGGACACAGTGTATGTAACTAAATGCCATGTCTATTTTCTGAGATTGAATAAACTACTTCTTCTTCTTCATAGTGTAGAAACTGCCCATAGACAAGCTCTTCGAGAGCTTTTTTGGGCCAATCTGCTTATTTACCATATGAGAAAAAAATCTGTGTACTCTACTATTTTATATATTTGTACTCATGATGGTGAATAAATTTATATATTATATATTAAACACCCACAAAACGTTCACGATCAACCCTAACGGTAACTAATTTATATTCAGAATCAATGCCCTGTACCTCCATGGACCACATAATGAATTTTTTCAAAGAAACCAAATGCCAAGTGATACTAACAGCTCTCAATTTCTGAAATCGCTTGGGAAATTTTGGAAATGGGAATAACCATAATATGAAATCAATTTTTGGATGAGTTGATGGAAACTCTGATGAATATTTCGAAGATGAGTCCATTGAAAAACAGAAATGAAAATCAAACGGCTTTCAAATTTCAACTTGACCGACAGTCACATGAAAATACGGTAATAGGTTAGCACCTGGAGGGTCCGAAAAATATTCATTTTCATTCGACGAAAGACGACTTGATTATTCATCGTTCAATTTTGAAGGGGGTGCTCATAATTCAGAGGGGGTGCAAGAAGGGGCTGGCTGATATTTCCATACTGTAAATTGTCGAATTGACAATAGAAATCGACCTGTTTCAGTTTTTTTAACAAATACATTATAACGCTCAAAAATGAATTTATTCCATACCTATGGACCACTGTATATAATTTTCATAAAAAAAAATCCTTTTGATACGGCAGTCGCTACGGTTACGATTTGCGCGTTTGCTTGAAGATTGCTGCTAGCTTTTTCTCTGCCCTTTGCCGCCTCTTAAAGTTTACCGCCGGAGGCTAATAGTCCCATAGCCCCTCCCTGAATCCGGCCCTGTCAACGATGGTATACATTCGGATTTCGGAAAATTTGATATTAAGTTCACATACTGCAATTCGTTGAAAATAAATATAAGAATGCAATAACATATCATACAAGAGAACGCTAATTTTGAAATATAATATGGTTGATGTGGACGTGAAATAATTGTTTTGAATTGACTTGTGGAGCATGTAATTCCCTATAATGAGTTTAAAAAATTTGGTATTCCAGGTCATAAAAACACCCATAACATTTGATTGGTAATTTTTTTTGAATCTGTACAAGGTGAAATTTTCTCAACTATTCAAAAACTATATCACTAATTCCTTAAATACAATTCTGATTGTAATGTGTTTTCAATTTTTATTTCCAATCCACCGCGTGGAATTTAAATTTTTTTCCTATGTTTCTGTGTGTTGTTAAATCTAGCTTATGCGTGTGGCTTGGTACGCTTTCCCGTGATCCTGTTTCCGGTTATCCCGTTTCTTGTTAGCCCATAATCCCAGTATCCTTTATCCCGTTCGCAGTTGACCCATTATCCCGTTACCCAATTATTCCGTTATCCTGTTAGCCCGCTTCCCATTATCTTGTTTCTTGTTATACCGCTTCTCGTTATCCGATTATCCCTTTATTCCATTCCCATTATCCCGTTATGTCGTATATATATATATATATATATATATATATATATATATATATATACAAAGTAGAAGGAATTTAGTGGACATAGCCCTCAGAGAGAAGTGTTAACCGTAGACACGTGTTTCGGGCTCTCGGCCCCCATCAGTACGGTGGAGAAGTGCAAAGATGAACAACACTTGGTAGAAAAAGACAAAACAACGGAGACAACAAACAGACGCCAACCGCTCATTTGTGGTTTCGGTCAGCAGACCCTGAATTCAGGGCAACAACCAACGTCACCACGGAGGCAGCTATAGCTACCTGCGTGACATCCGAGATCCAGGAATATAAATATGAAGAGATATTAGTGAGGGACTGTTAAAACAAAGTAGAAGGAATTTAGTGGACATAGCCCTCAGAGAAGTGTTAACCGTAGACACGTGTTTCGGGCTCTCGGCCCTCATCAGTACGTGGAGAAGTGCAAAGATGAACAACACTTGGTAGAAACGACAAATCAACGGAGTCAACAAACAGACGCCAACCGCTCATTTGTGGTTTCGGTCAGCAGACCCAATTCCAGGGCAACAACCAACGTCACCACGGAGGCAGCTATAGCTACCTGCGTGACATCCGAGTCCAGGAATATAAATATGAAGAGAGTATTAGTGGGGACTGTTAAAACAAAGTAGAAGGAATTTAGTGGACATAGCCCTCAGAGAGAAGTGTTAACCGTAGACACGTGTTTCGGGCTCTCGGCCCTCATCAGTACGGTGGAGAAGTGCAAAGATGAACAACACTTGGTAGAAAACGACAAATCAACGGAGTCAACAAACTAATACTCTCTTTCATATTTATATTCCTGGACTCGGATGTCACGCAGGTAGCTATAGCTACCTCCGTGGTGACGTTGGTTGTTGCCCTGGAATTCAGGGTCTGCTGACCGAAACCACAAATGAGCGGTTGGCGTCTGTTTGTTGACTCCGTTGATTTGTCGTTTTCTACCAAGTGTTGTTCATCTTTGCACTTCTACACCGTACTGATGAGGGCCGAGAGCCCGAAACACGTGTCTACAGATAACACTTCTCTCTCAGTGCTATGTCCACTAAATTCTTTCTACTTTGTTTTTAACAGTCCCCGCACTAATACTCTCTTCATATTTATATTCCTGACTCGGATGTCACGGTAGCATAGCTGCCTCCGTAGTTGGTGTTGCCCTGGAATTCAGGGTCGCTGACCGAAACCCAAATGAGCGGTTGGCGTCGTTTGTTGACTCCGTTGATTTGTCGTTTTCTACCCAGGTTGTTCATCTTGCACTTCTCCACCGTATGATGAGGCCAAGCCCGAAACACGTGTCTACGGTTAACACTTCTCTCTGAGGCTATGTCCACTAAATTCCTTCTACTTTGTTTTTAACAGTCCCCTCACTAATACTCTCTTTCATATATATATATATATATATATATATATATATATATATATATATATATAGATATATATGAAAAGCATCAAATTATAGATAGTGACACCTATAATCTGTGCGGTGAAGCTTAGACCTGTTATCGTGGAATTTTAATGACACGAAATTCGTGCACATTAATAGGTCACCAACAGATGTCAGCATAGGCCAACCCACGACACCAATAGTCGTACTCCTAGTGCGTTCTGAGTAACGCAAAACAAATAACGAGAATAAGAGAAATCTGTTACAATCCAAGAGAGCCCACCATCCGTCTACAGCCTGTTTCATGGTTTCCCAATCATCAGGACGGCCTGTGGTCTCTTTCAAATTCGTATCAGATATCTCGTAGAGTTAATACCTATCGGCAAGTACAAAAATGTGAAAAGCATCAAATTATAGATAGTGACACCTATAATCTGTGCGGTGAGGCTTAGACCTTTATCGTGGAATTTTAATGACACGAAATTTCGTGCACATTAATAGGTCACCAACAGATGTCAGCATGGGCCAACCCACGACACCAATAGTCGTACTCCTAGTGCGTTCTGAGTAACGCAAAACGAATAACGAGAATAAGAGAAATCTGTTATATATATATATTGTTATGTTAGGAAGGACCAGTAATATATTTTAAAGGTCAAAAAGAAATAATTTCTTGAAATATCCACAAAAATAATAAATATTTGATAGTTAGTAGTTCATAAGATATTGTTTTTACATTTTTTTGAGATTATATTTCCTTTATAAAGCCTCTGTATAACATTGATAGGTAAATATATGCAAATACTATAATGCAATCATTTTCCTGCATTTTCAAAAACACATGATTGTTTGAAATACAACAAAAAGTCTAGATTTACAAAATTATTTTGGATTAAATGTGATCAACAAAATTATAAGGTTGAAACATACAGTATATGAAATTGCATCTAACTAAAATAGCCAATGGGAGAACAAGAAACTTCTTGATGACAATAGCCAATCAGGGAACAGAGATGGTTAGATAAATGATTTGAAATTGTGGAAAAGTAAGAACACAGAAACGTCAAAGATAATTATGATCAAATATTGTATTTAGTTTATAAGAAATGTAAAATATGTTAGTTGAAAAGTTTTCTCAAATAACACCAAATTATTAAAAGTGCGACGAAAAAGTGCGCGATTTTGAAAATTCAAATAAAAAGACAAAACAGAAATGGTATCTAGGTGAAGAAAAAACAAAGCGAGGAGGAGATTGAAAAAAATTTCAGAAAGAAGCCACGTACAACTGAGAGAAAAGAAATTGAGGATTTTCACTAATGATAAGGTAGTTTTTCCTACAATAACAAACCAATTCAACCAATGGATAATTTCGACACAAAATAAATAAGGATAAAAGAAGATTACCTTTTTTGTCCTCCACATGAAAACTTGTCCAAGCTGATTGCGGGGATTTTGGATGGTTCCTTTGCAATGGAGAGTTCCTGAGAGGAGTGAATGGAACAGGAGTTTAGATTATGGCCAGGTAATGCATCAGCGACATTCCAGCTCCAGGTATGAACTCTTTTTGTACACATCACAAACTGAATCACTTCACAAAGTAACTCGTATATCTGAAGAACTTTATATAATTTGGTATTGAACTATAAAAGAATTCTTCCCACTCAAAAGAAAAAGTGAGGTTATATTCACAATATCCATCACTGTTTTCCATTATTTTATGAAAATTTGTCAATTGCTCATAGTTATAAGTTATCTATCGCAGGCCAGGTTAATATAAGTTTTCCTGAATAAAGGAAATACTTGTTTTTGATAATTCCTGGTTTACTTTCCACAATGATATGCTAATATCTCACCTATAAACACTGAACTGAAATAGTTCGAATGACATCAAGGCAGGCAGTGGCTCTATTGCCAGTACCGACTCCTGAGGCGAAGGCGTTCGAACTGAGTTTAGTCGTGGTAAGAAAAGGAATTACAAAGAGTAAAAATAATAAAAATTTCACGTATATTCAATAAAATTGTTATGGTATTGGGTGAAAGAAATAATTTCACAAAACATATAAATATAAATCATTATATTCTACTCAATCATAACAAATTGACATCCAAAGTAAGGGCAAAATAATCATTATTTCATTACAATTGACAACCAACATAAAGGCAAATAAGGTAATAACAATTGGCAGCAACGTGGCAGGAAAACATTAACGTCAGCTGGCAATTATTATTTCATAACAATTTGGCAAAATTAGTAATTGATATAACATAACAATTGACTCCCAACGAAAGGCAAAATTAACAATTAGCTATTATCATATCAGAACAATTGGTACCCAACATAAAGGCAAAGAAGGTAGAGGAAATATTTGTGGGTAAAATTAACAACAATTGTTGTATCTTAACAATTCCAAAGCAGTGTGAAAATATTTGTAATCATAATAATAATGAATTGAATAATTACCAAAACAACCCATCATTACAAATGGCTTCCAACGCGGAGCGAAAATAATTATCATATCAAATCATAACAACAATAAATCATCTTACAAATCCATTACAATATATATATATATATATATATATATATATATATAGATATATATATAGATATATATATATATATATATATATATAGATATATATATAGATATATATATATATATATATATATATTGGGATATTTTCGTGTCTGTCCGATAATTTATGTAGAAATTAGTGGGAAGCAGTCAATGGTAGATCAATTAATACGATTTCTTCGTTTTCATGTTGAGCTTTCGAAAAATTTTATTTTCTTCTTCAAGATGTAACTAAAAGTTAATATATAAATATGTGATGGTATTACATAATTAGAGGATACTTACTAACATGAAATTCAGAATTCCATCAATTACAATTTTATAAAAGTATTGATAAAGCACATGTTCAAAAATCTGTTCTAGTTATGGACATTGGTTTTTAGATGATAAATGAAAATGAAACATTGACAATAATAGATAATGAAATGATATTCAATAAGCGAGTCATATGTTTTTCAACATATTTAATTTCAATATATACAGCATGTCCTATTGATAACTTTAAATATTCGGAATCGGACATTCTGATTTCTAACATCATAGAAATTGCATTCGGTCCTCCTACTTCAAATTCAATAAAACATATTTTGTTATTCATTGGGAATTTAAAAGAGTGTTCCATGGTCTCACATATTCTGTAAACTAGCAGTTTCTTACATATTCAGCTGACTCGCATGTTCTGGAAACGTTTTTCACTTTCTTCTACAAACATCTACACTCCAAATAAATGTCGAACTATAAATCGGCTGATTTGAAACATCGAGACCTATTCCATCTCACTCATACTTTTGCATGCATACATCTGTGATGAACTGAGAGTTGCAGTTTCTATCAAGCGAATTTTTCTGAATCCGTATAGGCACTCTAGGAATTCCGGGAACAATTCCTTCGATTACTGAACGGAGGCTATAATTAACAATTGGAGTATAATAAAAGGTTTCCCAATCATCCGCACGGCTATGTGGTCGTCGTCATAATCAAAACTAATTTGCCGGGAACTTCAACTCATACAAACTGGGGCCTTATAATCTCCTTTCATTTGATCGCATTAAGTCACCATAATTTGCACTCAATACCAATGCTTTCTCGAAAATCAATTCATAAGCGATAGAATCCTGAGAACATCTAGAAGTGACACAAAACAGCACTATCCCAAAATAAAGTATGACATGACATCTGAAAATACCTGAGACCCTCAAGGTTCAGAGGAATGAATCGTACCCATACTATTGACATTTGTTCACCCAAATTGTGTGCACAACAATTCTCTCCTTTGTTTTGTACTGGCATCCCACTATATAGAACTATTCTCGGTTCATAATGAAACATACACATAAACAAAACTTATACTCGAGGAGAATGAGAAAATATTTCTGCAGGAAAGGATGGAAAAGTTTTGACTCATCCTCTGTCATACGATTTATTGGAAACATGCCAACATCCGGAAGGAATAGAAGAATTATTAAATAATACATTGTAATACAATCATAAATGAAACAATAAATGGAGTGATGATATATAAAAGAGGAGGTGAGCTTTTTTACTCATTAGTGATTCATCCAATTGACCTCCCAGTAGTGGTTAATGATTTTTTTATATTTCATATATTTTACCCATGTGAATGTCTCCATTTCATGGGTTGTCCTTGTCTGACTAGTAAGTGATACTTCAACAATTAGTTGAGAATAATCTATTATACGCATACTTTGCAGGCAAGCACTGAGGATGGATGACCTTATAGTTTTGAAACGTTGTGCGAATAATAAAAAATAATAAATATGCACGAAAAACAAACAAAAGAAGTTTGATTCTGTCCCGTGCACGCAGCCCTACTATATATAGTAGAATTCGTTTCAGAAGATTAAGTAATATCTTCGAAAATTCTTGAAATGATTATGATTCCACGTACTTTCCTCCTCTTAGAAAAGGTCAGACTCTCATCACCACCTAATGTTTCTCCTGCATCAGTTATTCTCAAGAGTTTCTGAAAAAATTCAAATTTGGATTTTCTAAAATTAACTTTCATTTAAAATAAATAATGTATGAGAGTATTGAGGTTTTATAATAATAATAATAATTTATTGAATCCTTCAAGATCAAATACATGATATAGGATACGTCAAGAACACAAAAAGGTAGACAAATAATCAAAATACCAAAATACAAAATATAAATGTCACATATACACAGATAGAACTAACATTTTATCTGGAATTTAAAACAAATCAAATGTAAAATATAAATGTCATATATACACAGACAGAACTAACATTTTATTTCGAGTTAAAAAAATTCAAAAATGCTGTAGAAACAGTTTTCTAACAGATATTTCTTCAATTTCGATTTGAACATATTTTTGTTTTGAATTTTCCTTAGATCAGTTGGAAGATTGTTGAAAAATGTAATTCCTGTATATGACGGACTGTTTTAAAGAATGATGTGTTATGAGTTGGGATCCTGATGAGATCTCGTTTCTAGTGAATAGTTATGATGTTGGGAAACAGTGTTGTACATATGTTTCTGTTTCAGAAATAACATTATACATTTAAAAATATATATACATGGATATGTTAAGATATTGAATCTTTTAAAATATTCTCTACACGAATCTCTAATCTTTAGATTGAAAATGAGTCTGATGAGAGATAAATATGCGAGTGATTACCCCCAGGTGTCCCCAAGTGTCCCGAAGTGTCCCCAAGTGTGCCGAGGTGTCCCCAGGTGTCCAGAGGGGTCCCCAGGTGTCCCGAAGTATCCTAAGGTGTCCCGAGGTGTCCCGAAGTGTTCCAAGGTGTCCCCAGGTGTCCCCAGGTGTCCCAGGTGTCCCAAGTCCCCAGGTGCCCCAAGGTGTCCCCAGGTCCCAGGTGTCCCGATCCCGGTGGCCCTAGGTGTCCCTAGGCGTCCGCCGGTGTCCCTCAGGTTGGATTGAGATAGGTTTATCCATGAATATGATTGATGCGACAGTTGGTGTCAGTTACATCCAAGTCTTTGAAGGGTCAACATGTCCATACTGCTACCTGATCCCAACTGCTATGGCAACCATCTGAACGGATTGAATAATTTCATTGGCAGTGAAGCAGTAGTAATTGAAGACGGTGCATTGAAATTGGGTCGAAATACCCATGAACTGACCAACGGTTTGAAGGAACTCCTAACCAAGAAGCAACCCGTAAATTTCACCGAACAAGACATTCTCAACTATAAGACGATGCTGATGCTCACCAATGCACACAAAAGATCCGAGGGCAAATTCAACTCTAATAAGTCATAAATATAATTTCCAAATTGTTTCCAGCCAAGAGGAAATGGAATCCAAAGAATAATAGAGGACGAATAAGGGTTGTCACTTAAGTGACAGATCAGAACATGAAAAACGTTCAACAAAATCATTCAGCATTGAGATGTCGGACGAATGGGTCATTAAAGCCATGCGCGACAGAAAAGTGGCAGAACATCGACGAAGCTTACGAAAAAGGTACCTAGCCCTGAAATTGGCAGAAATTCGCCAAAACATACGAAAAAAGTACCTAGCCCTGAAATTGGCAGAAATTCGACAAAACATACGGAAAAAGTACCTGGTCCTGAAATTGGCAGAAATTTGTCGAAATAATATTGATATGTATTTAATGAATATTTTCACAATCAGAAACTAGGATCAAAATTCTGTTCCATGCACAAAATATTCTTAGATGTATATGGGAATTGTTGCCCCATATCCAATTTTGCTAGGATCAGGCAATCTAGCTAGGCACCTGATGAGCCCATTCCTTCCAATCGATCCAGCAGGAAAAGTATCATGGAGGTGTCCTCAAACATTCCGTTGGAAATGTGGCAGAGCCCGATCTAGCTACAACCACAGTCCAATTCTAATATATATTAAATAATATATATACAGTGCTCGTTTAAAGTCCGTTCCCCCTCTACTAATTTTTAAACCACCTGGTATATCGCAACGAAATTTGGAGGGCTCAAATAGGAGATAAAAACCTACTTTTTCATGAAAAAATCACAGCTAAAAGTTCTAAAATGGCGGCTGAGCGCCATCTTCAATAATTTGTTTAATATTATTCCATTTTCGAAGTCTGCTCATAATTCTCAACAGTTTTCCTCATACACTTTCCTCCTGAATTCAATTGTTTTCGAAATATTAACATTTGAAAAGTGACATTCCGGTTTAAAAGTATGGATTTTGGTTACTTCCGGTAAAACATTTTGCTTACTAAACGCTGTTATTAATTTGTAGTTAAATCTCTTAATGAATTCGACTGAGAGGCGTAAAGAGAGTTTATTAAGGATAAACAGTACCGCTTACCGTAAAATCTCGAAGCCTACTAATGTGTTCTGTAAATTCACAATCAAAACAAATTAGTTAGCTGAAAAATTATAATTTATTTTTCAATTACACTTTTATTCAACCCCAACAATTATTTCATCAAGTGATCAATGTAGCCCCCTCCTAAATCTTGACAATATGCCCTATTATAAATGGCTTCTCTCACGTTGATGAAAGTCTGTTCATCTATTTCTTCACATGTATCTATTATTCTGCGTTCCAACTATTCTATTGTTTGGCATTCAGTGGCGTGGATTTTTGACTTTAGATACCCTCAGAGGAAAAAATCTAGAGGTGTAAGATCCGGAGATCTTGGTGGCCATTCTGTACGTCCCCTGCGACCTATCCATCGCCAAGGGAAGTTTGTATCGAGGAACTCTCTAGCCATGCAATCGAAATGGGGAGGTGCCCCATCCTGCAGAAATATGATTTCACGATTTTCAAACTCTTCCCGATTGTTTAATACAATTTGTCTTATCCGAGGTTCAATTCCAGTTTCAAAAAGATTTCTGTGAAGAACTCCTGTAAGATTGCCTCTGATGAAAATCGGTCCAACAACGCGATTGACCAAAATATCCGCCCAAACATTCACCTTCTTAGGAAACTAGGTATGTCCCTCTCTAAAAATATGCGGATTAGTATCGCTCCAGTATCTTACATTCTGTTTGTTGACTTTTCCATTAAGAAAAAACGTGCATTCGTCTGCGAAACATACACGTTTTAGGAAGCCCCGTTCTCCTTCAATTGTTCGTGTTAACCACTCACAAAATTCAACTCTCCGGTCTGGATCATCCTCCGTGAGAGCATGAAGGATTTTCATTTTATAGTGATGAAACTTTTTTTTAGGACTCTTTGGACACTTTTTGAACTTACTCCACAGGATTCAGCAACTGCAGACGTCGACTGAGTCGGATTGATTACCATTTCAGCAACAATTTCAACTTTTTTTTCTTCTGAAAGAGGCGGTTTTCCTGATCGTGGAGCATCTTTCAGCGTACCAGTTGTTTGGAGCTTATTTAAAAGTTTGCGCAAATATGACCTCGAAATAGGATTCTCGGGAAATCTATCATTAAACATACGGACTGCTAGATGATAATTTCTTCCAGCTTCTCCAAATATCAAAACTGAAAAAATTGAATTAAGGAGTGTATTAGAGAAAACTGTTGAGAATTATGAGCAGATTTCGAAAATGGAATAATATACGGGGTGTTCTATTTGAATCAATTATTGAAGATGGCGCTCAGCCGCCATTTTAGAACTTTCAGCTGCGATTTTTCAAGAAAGAGTAGTTTTTTATCTCCTATTTAAGCCCTTCAGATTTCGTTGCGATATACCAGGTGATTCAAAAATTAGTAGGGGGGGGGGGGACGGACTTCAGACGAGCACTGTATATACCAGGAGTACGAGGAGATGTATTGAAACTCATCAAGTCATATATCCAGAATAGGAGCCAATGTGTCACTATGAACGGCATAATCTCCGTGCTCGAATTGGTTGAATCAGGGGCACTCCAGGGGTTGGTTCTAGAGCCCCTCTTATTCATAATTTCCAATTTCCTGTTGTCATAAGTTCCCCATCTAGGGATTGCTCTTACTGGCGATAGCTCTCTCATATGTTTCGAAAAATGTCGCTATGAACTACAGTGAAATTAATGGAAAACCTTGCCGAAATATGGTTTAATTGATAGAGCCAGAAAATGTTAAGAAGTTGGCGGAATGCACATTCAATTCCCTTCAACTAATCCTATTATTATGGAAAGTTTTATTTTGTTGGGGTGGATTAAGGACTTTTTTTATGTGAAAATTGAAGTTGTTTAGTTCAGTTTCATTCAATTTTGAACCCACAGCATACTTGATGAGCGATATAACCAAATTCTCTCATAATTTTTGACAAATAATTAGGGTATTAGCATTGTTATCTAGCCAATTTTAGATTCGAAACCATTAATGGATTCGTCATGAAAATCAGAATCTAAGGAATGTGTAGGAAAAAAAATGTTAAACACTTTCTCAGTTGTTAATGAAAACTTGTACGAGTTAATTATTTAATTATGGGGGCTTCACCTTTTATAGTGGGTCTAAAAGATGCTGTCATTTGAAAAATTAACTTGTTTACAATTAGTGGTTTCCGATATATCAAAGCGTCATAGGTTTCCAACTAGGCGGAAAACACTGCCATATTTTTTATCTTTTATATTTCATGTCCATTAGATTGATTGAAGTGGGTCCAACGCACACTAGATGCAAAAATAAAAATGCTTCTAAAAAATCAAATGTACCAATTTTTCATCTCAAAAGTATTGTGATTTCCATTTGAAATTCTCAAGTTGGGATGAAATATGCACTTTTATAATATTCGTTATGATTCACAGTTTGCAATGAAAAATTTAACCAATCAGGTGGTCGCCAAATGGGACAACAGTTCGAAAAAATGTTATCCTAAATACCCTCAGTACAAAATAGGATTAGTGGCAAAGATTCAAGATAGAGCATCTCCAAAAGAACCAGATAATTAGTGCGGTTGAAATAGGGTTGGAAGTATTTCACAAAAAGTTATTTTTGTTCACCGGCAGATATAAAGAAGAGTGAAATTATCGTCATGAAATTACATTTCATATATGCAAATGATAGTTCACAACAGACTTTCCTGGGAGAATAATAAGAGCAGAAAATATTGTTAATAATGAGAGTTAGAAGTTTTTTTTTCCATGTTTTTAACTTTTACGCTCATGAGTAATGAAATATTGTATTTTTAATAGATATATCTGTGGCTAGGAAAAATAACTGTTAAAAGTATATCGAAATTCCATCACCTAAATATGACCTTACCATGCTTGTTTCAGTGAACTGAGGAATGTTCCACATATGTTTGGCAAATGGGTAAACGAAACAGTAAGGATATCTATGGATTGATCGGAGAAACCAGTTCGGTTCGAAGTCTTAGACGATACACATCTCTCTCATGGCATTAATTTTTTTTATCAATATAGGTCTTGCCAGCCGGATTTTGAGTAACTCAAAATCAATCAAATAAGTAATGGTCTGATTCAAAATAAGTTCAATTGATTAAATTTCATACGATTTAAACGCTAAGATTTCTTCTATGGATATCATTTCTCTCATTGTATTAGTTATATCAGGGACCAAGTAACAGATGATTCATTCAACTGGGCTAAATAAAGTCAATGTCTGTTTCATTGCCCAATAAGTTTTTCATTCAGAATGAATGAGATATAATGTTGAAAGAAAAGAACACTGGAACTTATTCAGTATAAAAGTTACAGGCCTCAAAGGCTCAATGGGTCTTTTTGGAAATTGAGTACCTGAGAGTTTAAAATCAGTGAAAGTGCCCAAGTATCCAGATTTCTTCCAGTCTAGCGATGGTCCATGGTCTTCAAAGTTAGAATTTTCGGTAAGGAAATTATTTCAGTGATTCTTTAACAAATCTTATTTCGCATTATCCGCATTATTTCGCATTATTTCTCAACTGCTTGGCGATAAAAAATACAGTGAAATTTCAAGATCTTTGTTTTTTTCTGAGGATATTATTCTAATTGATTGATTGAAAAGACCAGTGGTACAGTAACATATCTTTTGTCACAAGATTTTAAAATATTCCAATTTTTTAATCCAACACCCCTGCCAAGTTTGAATCTCATACACTCGGAACTCTAGAAACCATGGCTTGTCTGAAGAATACGTTGACACCCAGTATATCTAGGGTTCATTGAGTAAACATCATATCTATACAGTAGTTTCCCAAAATAAATATATCGGTGATTTGTATTGGATCAATTTATTAGTGAAACAACACAAACGTAAAATCTATCTTTGTTTCATCGTCAACCATCCAAAATATTTGATTCATGTGTAAGACAAAAATAGTGTAGTATATTAGCGGAATTGAAGTAACTTCAGACTACAGAATAACATAGTATTTGTTTGGTCTTGCAGTTAAGAATGTTGATAATATTGTAAAATAACTTAAGATTGCAATAGGCCTTCCTCACGGTTTTTCTCAAATGCACACTGAATCGTTCGGTATCCATAGTGAGCCCCAAATTTTTCGCTATATCAACAATTTCAAGAGGCTCCAAATCAAATCTCACGTTTATTTGTTCTCTTAGCTGATTTCGATGGTTTTTTCTGACCAAAGAGCAGCATTTGAGATGGCAGTTGATGCATCCAATAAATTTGCCAGTTCTTCATTGAGAACAGTACAAATCTTCTGTATATTATCATGACCAAATGAATATTTTATTTGCATATAATTCGCATATAAGTGAGATGATTGATTGATAAATTCGTTGTATACATCATAAATGGAACGGCCCTAGAATTGAGCCTTGAGGAACGCCAGTAGTGAGACTCAGTGGAATATAAGTTTTTTCACCAATTTTCATCCGGATAGATAATCCTTGATCATAGGATGTGCACCATTAGTGAAGCCACCATAGTGTAATATTGCCAATAAGAGTTGATGATTTCAGCCATCAAATGCTTTCGAAAAATCTGGTCTAGTATTCTTTATCAATAGCAGATAATATGTCATCCGTAACCTTGAGAAACTCGGATATGCAGCTGTGTTCGGGCCCAAAACCTGACTGATTGACCGGTGAAAGTTTGTGATTGTCTAAGTATTTCCTTATTATATGTCTCCGTATCGAGAAATATATGGGACGTTTCGTTCGAAAATAATTTCGGAATTCCAAAATTTCGATATTAATTCAAAAATTCATACAGGGTGGGGCACCCTATACGACACGGTCCCTGTACACCAATTCATTGATTTTTTCCGGAATTTCTCCATTTCATTATATGTATATTGATTAAGGCTGCAAAAGGAAATTATTTTGAAGTCTACAGGGTGGCTTAAAAAAGTGTGTCATATGAAAGTTGTGTATTTTTAAATGGAACACACTGTATTTCGTTACACTTCAGGTCAGGAAAAAATAATATGATTTCATATGAGGTACTATGTACCTAACTATAACCGTTCTCGGATAATTGTTTTTTTTATAAAAATGCTAGGTACAATTGGAAACTAAACAACATCGAAATGTATAGAAATCATCCCTTCGAATTCTGATCAAGCATGAAAGAGGTTTTGTTATTTCGAATAGAACATAAAATTCAATTATCTTTCATTTCATATTGGGGTTCTCTATACCTAACCTGAATAGTTTTTCAGATATTGGCTTTCTCATATAGTAGTTCTCATTTCAATGCATTCTCTGAATCGAGATAGTTTTGAAACGACATTTATTCAACTTGTTGAAATAATTCTTATTGATAGTTATTGTGTTTTACGTTATTCAAAACATTCACTGAATTATTAGCGTCGAAAATGAAAACTTATCCCATTCAAGAGCGGATAGATATGATTTTAGCGATTAGTGAGTGTTTAGAGAATTGCCTTTTGGCGTCGAGGGTGTATGCCCAAAAATATCCAGACCGGAATCATCCAAATCAGTTGGTTTTCAAACGATTGCTACATCAATTTCGAAGGACTGGAAGTGTAGCTTATGAAAAGGCAAAAAGACCAAAACCTATAATTGGAAATGAGAAAAATGAATTTCTTATCATGGGATCACTCATAGGAAACCCTCATACGAGTCAACGTAAGATCGAGAAAGATACAGGGATAAGCAGACGGAGCATTTCTAGGGTAATAAAAAAATACAAATTTCACCCGTACCGTATTCAGATGCACCAGGAATTATATTCCATCGACGCATCGAGTTTTATCTATGGGTACTGGACAAGTTTAGTGAGGATGAACATTTTTTGGATTCCATTTTATTTTCTGATGAATCTACTTTTCATAACAATGGCTTAGTGAACAGACACAACTTCCATTATTATAGTGATGTGAATCCTCATTTTTTCCGCACTCTGGATCACCAGAATAGATGGTATGTTAACGTGTGGGGAGGAATTATAGGTACACAAGTTATAGGACCATACTTTTTTATGGAAACTTGAATGGTCAAATTTTTTTACAATTTTTACGAGATGATCTGCTTGAGCTTCTGGAGAATGTGCCGCTAAATATCAGACAACGGATGTGGTTACAATTGGATGGAGCTCCGGCACATTTCAAATTCAGTGTCAGACAGTTTTTGAATATGTGCTTTCCGAATAAATGGATTGGTAGGGGAGGGCCACAAAATTGGCCAGCGAGATCAGCAGATTTGACTTGCCTCGATTTTTTCTATGGGGATACTTGAAGAATGAGGTTTACGACACTCCTCCAACCACACTGGGAAATATGAAGGAGAGCTGCTTTTCGAAGAGTGACGCCTCAAATGTTATTAAATGTTAAGAATTAAGAAGTCTTTCATAGAGAGAGTGGTTCTTTGTATTCAACAGGATGGTCGTCATTTCGAGCACCTACTTTGGATAAAATACATTTGTGTTTCATATTTTGTTGTTCCAGTTGAATAATAAAAAAAAATTGTATAGTCTGTTTAATGAACTACTGTCAGAATATGAATGTGAATGATAACTTCATTTTAGTGAACAGTAAATATTTTCGATGGAGTGAAGTATTACAACTGTCAATGAGAATTCTGTGAGCAAATCAAATAAATGTCGTTTCAAAGCTATCTTGATTCAAAGAATGCATTGAAATAAGAACTACTATTTGAAAAAGCCAATATCTGAAAAACTATTCACGTTGGGTATAGGGTACCCCAATATGGAATGAAAGATAATTGAATTTTATATCGTTCACATCAAAAAAATATAGGAAGTTCTATTTGAAATAACAAAGTTATCTTTGTCCGAAATTATAAAAAGGGACAATGATTTTTTAACATTCTGTATAATATTGAGAAACGGATTTTATCGAAATCAATAGCCGAAAACCTCTTTTTGGCTTGGTCAGAATTCGAAGGGATGATTTCCATACATTTCGATGTTATTTAGTTTCCAATTGTACCTAGCATTTTCATAAAAAATCAATAATTCGAGAACGGTTATAGTTAGGTATATAGTACCTTATATGAAATCATATAATTTTTTTCTGACCTATTCAAAGGTGTAACGATCCATTCAAAAAAACACAACTTTGATATGTCACACTTTTTTGAGCCACCCTGTAGACTCCAAAATAATTTTTTTTTGTAGCCTTGATCAATATAGATATGATGAAATGGAAAAATTCCCGAAATAATTAATGGTTTGGTTAACAGGGACCGTGTCGTATGGGGTGCCCCACCCTGTATACTCAGTACTTTTATTCCATCCATGAAAAGTGATGTCGAGAGTAGTTTAAAATGCCAAAATATATAGAGCGTTCAATTTAAAAAACTGAGTTCGACTTTTTTGCGTGCTTCTGCAGCATTCTGTATATGCAAGGATAATATCTGAAATTTTCCAAGACAACAAAAATTCTATCCAGTTTCCAAACATTCGTTCATTGAGTTCAGACGAATCACAAATAATCTTGTAGAAAGGAAAGTTCAAGGATCGGGAAAATTGGTCACGCAAAGACCACGAACTCGGTTGAATAAACTAGAAAACATTTCTGGGATTTCTGGAACTGAACCACTACAAGGAAACATTGTTTATTTAATTTCTTCGTAAATTCCATGGAAAAATGATCACCAATTTTTCAAGAAATGGGGTCGATATACACATTTATATTGAATACGTACAACACCCACCACACTGAACTAGGTCAATATGGTTATTAGTGAAATTATTAATAGCGCAGTTTTCAATCCAGAGAACAAAGTGGTTATGAATAATAATAATTAATAATAATAATGATAATAATAATAATAATAAATATGCTTTATTATCATAAGACAGAATCTTGTTGACAAAGCTTGCTTATTGAATACATATAGAATAAAAAAATGCAATACATGACAAAAGATGATAAAAAATAAAAACTGTGCAAGGGTACAATGTTAATATGGACGATATGAAAGTAAATAGAGTATAAGAATATATGTATATATAAAAGTGAATAATAGTCAAATTTATAACAGAGTAAACATTGGAGGTGACAATTTAAATGCACCTTGATTAATAAATATAAAAAATATGAGTGAGTCAGTTAAAAGTTTTCGTTAAAATATTCCTGCGAAGTATAAAAAGGTCTATCAGATAGAAACTGTTTGACTAACTTCCTGGATTGGAAGTCGTTTATATTGGCAGATCTTATGTACAGAGGTAAATTATTGTACATTTTCCCACCATTGAAAAATATGGAGTCTCTGGTGATGTTTTTGGTTGGCACTGTGAGTTTCAGAGTGTGTCTGCTGTTCCGGGTAGTGAAGTTTAATATATGTTCATTTATACACACGGAATCCAGTATGAATAATGCAGTTACCGTTAGAATGTTATGGTTTTTGAAGAAGGTTCTACAGGAATCCCTTGGATTAAGGTTCCCTATATACCTTATTGCCCTTTTCTGTAAAATTAGTAAACTTTTAAATAAGGTTGGGCTGCATGCTCCCCAAAACGGTATTCCGTAGTGTAAGTGAGAATCTATGAGTGCATAGTAAGCCATTTTTGCAGTGTTGAACCCCAATACTTTAAAAATCACTCTAACCTCATAACAACCAGAAAATATTTTGCCAGTGAGTTGCTTAACATGATCCTCAAATTTTAAATTCTGGTCAATGAACAATCCTAGAAATTCAGTGTTATTTTTTGTTTCCAATGATCTGTCTTCAAAGAAAAGTTTATTGAGTGTGCATCTAAATGATATTACATTGGTTTTTGTTTAGTTTAAAAGATAATATGTTTGCATCACACCAATCTTTAACTCTTCCCAAGTCGGCAGAGATTATGTTGTGCAACTAACAAGTGTTTTTATTATTCCAAAGTATGGTTGTGTCATCTGCGAAGAGGGTGAACTTCCCAGAGATATTGAGCTTGGTGAGGTCATTCACATATAATACAAAAAGGATGGGACCCAATACAGAACTTTGTGGAACTCCCGAATTAACTTCCCTTTTTTTTTATAGTTCTGCTATTTTGACCATTTGTGCCATTTGTGTCCTTCCCTTTAGGTAGGAATTGAACCATTTAAAGGTTAATCCTCCGCATCCATATCGTTGTAGCTGTCTCAGCAGTATTTTGTGATCAACACAGTCAAATGTCTTAGACAGGTCACAAAACACTGCAGCAGTCTTTTCACTGGCATTTATTTCGGAATAGACTTCATTCAGAAATGAGAAAATAGCATCATGCGTATTTTTATTATTCTGGAAGCCGAACTGGTATATTTATTGTATCAGTGTTTTATATATTGATGAGACATCGATTGCAATACGACCTAATGATAATAAAAGATCAGTCTAATATCAAAAAATGTAATTTACGAATAGTTTATTAATATCCCTGGTGAATTAAAGTTGGAGAATATGATTTTATGAAAATACTAGATGACTCAACAGACGTTGTCTTATCCAAATTTCTATGTTCCCTAAAATTTTTTGCCCGAAAACTCTCGTCCTAATTAAAATTTTTTTTCAAATGTTTTTTTTTGTGTTGTTACATTTAGGTTATGCTTCCTGTTATCCCGTTTTTCGTTTTCTCGTATATATGTATATATATATATATATTTATATATATATATATATATATATATTTATATATATATATATATTTATATATATATATATATATATATATATATATATATATATATATATATATATATATTTATATATATATATATATACCGGGTGATTCTCCAAGGGGCACCCCTGTAACTTTTTTATTATTGAAGATAGAGAAACGAAATTTGGGGGTTGTGTATTGTAGTTCAATTTACATTTTTTGACATATTTACTTGCTTTGCCGTACTTCCGGTTTAACCGGAAATGACCCCAACTTTCGATTTTTAAATAGGACATCCTATATATTTCTACTTATTTCGATCGAGAATGGCATTCAAAATCCAACAACACCTCACTTGTTAATATTTGACAGATAAAGTCATTTTTATTTTTCGATCTAGAATGCCATGGATCGTGTAAATCGTTTCATTCTTGATCAAGTACCATGGGAAAAATACGACTTTGAGGCTCATGACTTCACAGGCGTTTTGAGAATTATTTAAAATACGCAAATTAGTCCATTTAGGTTCTAAATTTTCAAAATGACCCCTTCCTTGATCACGGCAAAGTTCAACTTTTTCAATTGTAGCGCGCACCACATTGATTAGATGTTCCGCAGTGATGTTCTGGAATGCCACCATTACTTTATACTCCAGTTCTTCACGAGTAGCTGATGCTGTGTTATACACCTGATTTTCAATTGTTCTCCGGAGAAAAAATCTAGCGGAGTAAGATCTGGTGATCTAGAATATGAAAAAGAAATAATACATTATGAAAAAATATGACAACTCAAGAATGTACCTCGCAGACCACTGAATAGGTCCATAATTGCCAATCCACTTTTCTAGGAAGGTGTCATTCAGATGTTCTCTTAGGACTTGAGAATTGTCAGGTGTCGCTTCATCTTGTTGAAAATAGATATCAACTTGGTTAGCCAGTGGAAAATCCGTCGAAAATTATTGGCCCCAAAAGTTTTTCTCCGATAATACCCATCCAGCAATTGAAACCAAATCGCTCTTGAAAATTTCCTTCTTGCTTCAGATGTAAATTTGTTTGAGACCAGTACCTTTTATTATTCCGATTGAACAGACCCAAATTGGTGAATCGAGTTTCATCTGAATGAATAATTTTAAATGGAAAACGTACATCATCTCTGTATTCAGTCAAAAACTAGTTGCAATGAGTTAATCTTCATATATTTGTGAAGAATTCTCCAAACGGACGAATAACTTATACCACACTCAGAAACAGTTTGGCGAATTGAAGCCGTACAATTCACTTCAAAATAGGCCAACACCTCTATTTCTTTTTCTTCACTGACGATGAAGTTATTGGCATTTTCTTCTGTTTCATTTCGCATTTTCTTTTCCAGTTTTGGAAAATAATGCCGAGTGGGAGGCGACGATTAATCTCTGAGCATAAATTCGAGCTGCATCAGTTGCATTCTTTTTTGCTTCTCCGTAAATTAGCAACATGTCAGTTTTCTCGTTTCCACATCAAATCATAAACTACGCAACCAATAAATTTTTAAGAGTAACAGCATATTCATTAGCCTATTTGTTTAGGTAGTCCTAGAGAAAGCTTCAATTATTTGTCACGGATAACTAGAATAACAGGACTTAGTGCATTAGTATACCGAATACGTATTATTTGTTACTAGGTATGATCGCTTCTTGCAATTATTCAGAAGAATAGTGAAAATAAAATGAAAGTGTGTGGTATCAAATTATCCGTAAGAAAATAATCTTTCACAAAATGCCGAGGAGCCACCCCCTTTCCGTTTGAAAAAATCAAGATAACTGGAAAAATTCATATTTGCGACTTCTTCTTGAAACGACTGTGAAGTCATAAGCCTCAAAGTCGTATTTTTCCCATGTTACTTGATCAAGAATGAAGCGATTTACACGATTCATAGCATTCTAGATCGAAAAATAAAAATTGGAATAAGAATCACTTTATTATTCAAATATTGACAAGTGGGGTGTTGTTGGATTCAGAATGTCATTCCCGAAATAAGGAAAAATATATAGGATGTCCCATTTAAAAATCGAAAGTTGGGGTAATTTCCGGTCAAACCGGAAGTACGGCATGGCAAGTAAGTATGTGAGAAAATGTAAATTGAACTATAATACACATTCTCCCCAATTTCGTTTCTCAATATTCAATAATAAAAAAGTTATAGGGGTGAACCACCTTAGAGAATCACCCGGTACATATTTATATATGAAAGAGTAGTCTTTGCTGACTAGTTAAGATTTGAACTAGTTAATAGTGGGAAATGCAGCAATGTCAAAAAGAAAACTCTTGTAAGTTTGGCCAAGCTTTCGGAATTAATTTTATTCCATCATCAGGGAACTAAAAATTGTAAATTCACAACATATGAGCGATTATCAATCAGTGGTGTATTGATATTTACAACTTAGGTGAGATTGGTTGACTCGATGTTGAGTAAAATTATTGTTGTTGACATTATGGTAATACATAAAGAAAAAAGGTAGTTGTATACTAGTATAAAATAGGAAAACTAATGTTCATTACATACGTTAAAAATTATAGAATAAAATTAGTTTTTCATCATCAACCATGTGGTCGGAATCAAATTGACAGGTTAGAGATTAAATTAAAAGAAAGACAGCTGTACTTGACAGTGACAATGACGCATGTTCTGTTTTATGCATGACAACCAGTGGTGCCACATGAAACAGCGGTACCAACTGGTGTGGTTCATTTGATATTTACGAATTTATATTATTGAATTTTGAATACATTTGGAAACTAATTATGTTATACAGTAACTATGGAATTGTTACTCCTAGTTGGATTGTTACCTAGTGACCGTGAGTAGGAGTATATTTCACTCAAGTGATTAATATCCGTTTTATTGTTGATACAGTTATTCTCTTATATATATAAATATATATATATATATATATATATATATATATATATATATTATATATTCCTGAAAACTTTTCCACAACCAAAGAATTACGCATATCCATCGCTCAAATCGTGTTGTTGTTGTTGGTCTTCAAAAATCCCATAAAAAAAGCACTTTTAATTTTTCCCGAATCCAATAACTTTTGTAAAAAACTTTCTTTTTCTAAAAACCTCATTCGTACTATCAGAAACAACAGAAAATGTTTGGTGTTTGAATTCAGTGTGAAATTAAAATCATGGACACGCCTGGTGATTGAACCCGAGCTCTTGGAGTTTCGAAACTCACGCTCTAACCACTGAGCTACTCGGACTTCCACTAGTAGCTTAACCGATGTTCGTTTCGTTGCCCAAATTATTTTGATATTCCCGAATTTTCCAATTTCCAGACAACTTTCCCAATTTTTTGCAGAAACCATCTTCGAGCTAGAACGAACAAAAAAAAATAGCCAAATCGGTCCAGCCGTTCTCACGTATTGCGCATACAAAGGCATTTTTATTGAATATATTCATTCATCGTCATCTTTGTCGTCGTAATTTTCAATATCCTCTCACTAAATACTACTCCGGTTCGTTATTTTGAATATCGTCTTTTTTATCAGTTTCTGTAAAAATATAACCAATGCATTGATATTGGGAATAGCTACAAATGTACGTATAATAATTTGAAATAACAATTGAATACCTGAGTTTTCAGTGAATCACTGACAAAATTTGGCTGATATATGCTAGCATTTTTTAAGTGAGCATTATCCAAAATACACTCACATGCAAAAAAAAAACAATTTCAGTTCAATTTCCATAATTTGTTTAGATGAAATGACTTGTTGTTGTATAACCCTAAGTTTAAAACACTATGGAAATAATTTCGTACCCAAATTCTTTCAAAATACCAATTTTTGTTAAGAACCATTCCTTTCCTACATTTTATTTTGGTTCATGTCTTTAGGTGCACTGGTTAATTTTTAAGAGCGAAATGAACTTGTCACCAAAAGTTTACTTTAAGAAATGTTATCGTTTGACGAGGTGGCTTTGCTCGTTGCAATTGTTGCAACTTGGACTAGAAGAAAAAAAGAAAATTTATTTAACATAACTTATTTAAATTTACACGAATTCAGCTTAATATTTTGTATTACCTCTAGCTCTTATAACTGACTGCATACATGGCGTCGCGTCGGTTCATCCTGTCAATAAGGTTACAAATAGCATCTTGAGCAATATCAATCAATCAAATCAAAAATGCTTTATTGTCTGAAGAACATGAATCTCATTGACAAAGTTATTTACAACTGAAACAAAACAATAGTTATTATTAAGTAGCTAACAATTTTGGTATAAAGTAAAATTTGGTACACATTACACATTTTTACCGTGCTGGTCAGCAACAAACCAAGTTTGAATATAATATAGAAAAACAAAACAACCATTACAATTGAATACATAAATTGTCACCGTAGAAATGATATAAAATACAAATACAAAACACCTAGATATTCTGCTTCATTTCGAAGGTAAGCCTACCCATATTAATTCGCGAATAGACTTTTTCGAAACATTGTATTATTTTTCAGAAAATTATGAATGTGGTTTAAAAAATGTAGCCGATCAATTAGGTGAAAGTTTTTCCGAAATCCAACGTACTTTGAAAAAGAACAACTACAAACCATAATATACAATTTTACCCCTACAAGTTTTAACATGGACTCATAAGAGGAAAAAGCTGGAATTTTGCCAACAGATGATTCAAAATTTGAATGAAGATCCCGATTATTAAACTAAAATATTATGGACTGATGGGTCATCCTTTTCTACGGCAGGAATTTTCAATAGGAAAAATCAAAGGTCGTGGGAAAAAAGGGCAAAAGAAAAAGATTGGTAAAACCAATAAAGAAGACAGGAAGAAAAACTGTTAGCCATTGGTGCGGAATTTTTGGAAATAAAATTGTTGGTCCTATATTTTAGGATTATATATTAACAGAAGTTACCATCAAGGAATACTCATCCCAGAAGTGGAAAATATTCTTTTACAGAATTTTACCGTCTTTCGTATGATTGCACAGTCGATTTCCTGGCACAATTTTTGTCACAGAATCAGTCATTTCCTGCTCAATTGATTGGCCTATGAAGAGAGAATCGCAATTTTGAGGTTCCATCCCACTGTAAAGTGGTCACTCAAATAGAATGTGCCCAATTGTTTTCAGTTCATTCACGTTGCAGATTGTACAGATTCATTTCGACTCGATTATATAGGTGGAACAATTCAAATTGAATGAATTCTAAGTATTTATGATATAATCGGAGTTGCGCAATGATATTTTTGTTTATAATTGGAATTTTGGGCAAATTTTTTTGGAGATTCAGTTATACATATTATGGATAGTGATGGAGCCAAGTTCAATTCTAGATCAAATTCCACATAATATTTTTATTTGGAGGGGTCTATCGTGAGTTTCAGTTGTGTTATGAAGCATATCCCTGTATCGAGAATTTTGATGATGAAATTCAAACAGAATTTGCATATTTTGTGAATTTAGGAGACGTGACAGGCAGAAGTTTCCTTCCATAAAAACCATTTCTAAACGCTCTGAAATGTTTCACCTCAGACCCCTTACGTCAAAACTATTGAAAAGCTATGCTTCTGGCGATAACAGGAAGTAATGCAGCAACTGCTTGTTTTTCTTTCAAATCAGCACAATTTGTCTTTTCTCTAAATCTATATAACAAAAATGAAACTCGATTCTTTGTATGCGCAAAACGTAAGAACGGCTGGACCGATTCGGCTACCTTTTTTTTCAAATATTCGTAATAACCTGAGGATGGTTGAAAAATTAGGAAAGTTGCTTGGAAATTGGAAAATTTGAGTATATAAGAAAATTGGCGAAGATAAGGCTATCGAGTCATTTATCACCAAAGAGAAAATAGCGCAGCGGTAACACTAAACAGCAGATTTTCATACTCGGGTCCTAAAAGCTTGCTTTTTAAGGGTCATAGACAGTTGGGTTTAAGGGAGTTAAGCAATCACAGTTTTCAGAAACCTTGTCATCTGGAACGCAGGTTTGCTGTGCAAAAAGTCAAAAACAAAAATTATCATTTTCGTAGAATTGGTGGAATCTGCTAGCTGGTTGTTTGAAAAAAATCTTGTAGGCTAAATAAAAATAACAAGCAGGCCAAATTGGCCCTGCAGGAAACACATCTGCAGAGAGAAAAAACCCATTGTGAAATAATTCGTATTGTTTTCGTCACGCACTGAATAGAACCTTCGAGATATGGGAATTTTGTCAAGAAATATAGGTTCAATAGCAGAAAGCGGGAAATTGTAACAAATTTTCATGCAATTGTTTGTTGGCGAAATGAATTGGCATCCAATGGAAAGTTATTTGTATTTAGAATAACGGCTTATTAGGCTGCAACTAATCTAGGGCGAGAGTTTTTGTTCTGATCATTTTTCTCTCAAATAAAAACTCGAAAACTCTAGCTGTACAGAATGATCACTTTCAGCTGACTGAGGGAGAAAAATAATTGTCAAAAACCACTAAAATTAGTGCAGAGAATTCCATAGTTCGAGGTAGTACCGCTTAAATAACGGTGGGGCGCCATCTTTCGGATGACGAAGATCAAATGACGACTAGACTCGGGATTGGTCGACGGAGTCATTACGAATTTGTTAATGATTTTGCAAAATACCACCCCATTGGTTAGGTAATTATTCCCAGTACGAATTAGTTGGAATAGAGGTTGAATTTATTTTTATAACAGGTCAAAATTTGGCTTGAGGGGGGGTTCGCAGAAAAAAATAAAGAAGGGAAATCTCACGTAGGAAATTCTCGCAGAAAAATAGTCAGTTGATATTTTATCGTGGCCCGAGTTGAACTAACATACGAGAAATTTTAATCAAGTCAACAGTTCCTTTTCTTTTCGGTTGGGCTAGAGAGAAGCCAAAAATTCATTCAATTCCGTATCGAGATAAGGGCTTACGTGCGAATTAGTGTTTAACTAGTCGGTTTCAGATAACTACCATTTTTCTTGCAACAGAAACCGTGGAATTCTTCGTTCTAAGTAGAATTTTCCAACTGCTGAAGTAACTGAGTTTCGTGTGTTTCAATATCATAAATTATTGGTTGCAGAGTGTCATTCAATTAACTTAGTTTTTGTTCACAAAGTTTCCTCAATTTATTTTTTAGTGTTAATTATTTTATCTAGTCTTGCTTCACGAAGTTTCATTCCACTCATTTTCTTTACGTATCAATTGCATCCACATAATTAATCTCCTCAAAAGCCATCATCAGAATCTGTTCGTTTCCTTGGAAATACTTGGGAAATTGGGAAGTGTTATCCAAAGTTACTGGCGACTACTGGTTAGAAGTGAACGCCTAACACACAACAAGCATCCGTAAACGCTGAGGGACGACTTGGCCCTTTGGAGAGGATTAACTAGAGGTAAGTACCCCATATGTGATATCACACGGTTCCTAGTATACGCTGAGATAACCACCTATCGTCCTTTCGAAGCAAAGTGGCATATTTCGAAGGAACTCTGTGTGTATCGCCAGGTATCTTTCAAATGAACTCACATGGGGCCAACCGACATATGCGTGAGTTATTCGGTGAAGTCAATCAAAACACAGCAGTGTGTTATATCGCCTACTAAGCAGAATGTCATACGAACGAATCTAGGATATTTTCTCTATTCAATAAAAACCACGGCTGGACCGATTTGGCTAATTGTTGTATTGAATGTTCGTAATACTCCGAATTAGATTTTTAGAGAAAGAAAGGATTTTTAGAAAAGTTATTGGAAATATCTTTGTCCTGGAAAAGTTTTCAGGAATATATAATATATGTATAAGAAAAATTAATGAATCTGCTATCTCGCATGGAATGAGGTTAATGATTGCGAGATCTCATCAATATTCTTCAGAGACTCGCGGAATAAAATTCTTTGAATTATCCATTCCTGCCGTGTCTACCAATTGTATGAGCTTCGAAAGCAGGCCATCCTACGCAATGTTCCACTTCGCAAAAATAACATGGAGATGAAAACTACCCCCATTAATTTGTGGTAGCCCACGGAATCTCTCTCCCTATATATGTATATACAGGGTGTTAGTGAATAAGTGCGACAAGCTACAGGGGGTGATACTGCATGAAAAAATTATGACAGTTTGCTCTATAACTATTGTCCGCAAATGCTTCGTTTTCCGAGATACGGGGTGTTAAAGTTTTTCTTGTAAACTGACTATTTATTTATTGCTCTGAAACCGGTCGAGATATGCAAATGTAATTTGGTTAGTTTCAAGAGGTAGTTATTGCGCATTTTTTGAAATGCAACTGAGAATTGTATGTTCATTATTGGCGCGCATACGAGTAATGATCTCAATTTTTGGATTCCTCGTTCAATTTGTGACAAAGAATCTCTCCTGCCTTTTTTCCGTATGGGGCGCCTTTTTTATGCAAAAAAATTAAACATATCAACGCGTATTTTTCATTTCTTCAATACATTATCAAGAACAATCTAATACAATAACGTTAAACCAGAACAATAACAGAAAATAACACTAATAAATAAATAGGCGCAAAGCTACAACAAATGTTCAAAATGACCTCCCTCAGACATGATACAACTCTTCGCCCCATTGATTGTCGTATTCGCACAAATATTCCTGGTGTATTTCATATTGTCTCACAGCCGGCTATAATTCGATTCCTCAGGTCTTCAACATTTTCGACGGGAGTGAAATGAACTAATGACTTAAGAAAACTTCAAATGCAGAAATCTAGAGGATTCAAATCCGGAGATCGAGCAGGCCAATGTTCCGTACCTCCCCTACATATCCAACAATTTGGATATACTGTATCTAAGTTATTACGTACAATAATGCTTGAATGGACCGGTGCACCATCATGCATGAACCAGAAGTGTTGTCTCAGCTATAGAGGAATTCCTTCAAGAAGAGCAGGTAACTCTTCCTGTAGGAAATTGAGGTAAGGTTCGCCTGTTAGTCGTTGTGGGAGGAAATATGGACCGATTAAATGATCATCAAGTACCCCAAGCCATACATTTACTGAAAACTGATGCTGAAAATGAGCTTCAAAGATTCCATGTGGATTTTCCCAGCCCAGAGGAGATTGTTATGGAAATTTCGTATACACTGTCGTCCAAAATTAGCCTCGTCAGTAAACAAAACGTCATTTAAAAAATCAGGAATTTGAGCGATTTGATGAAGAATCCAATAGCAAAAAACTAGGCGCGGAAAAAGTATTCAGGTAGTAGAACTTGCACACGTCAAAATATTTTTTTTTGAGTACGTTTGTGATGACCCCGGTAAACTAAATACTGTTTTGGATCCTAATAGTATTGCATTTCCGAAGGCATAACATGTTTTACCCAAATCTCGAGAATAAACAAGAAATAATCCCAATTTGTGATAAATTACCTTTTTCTGCAGCCGTCTTGAAAATAATATTTTCGGAATGATTTATTAAATCGAAAGTACCACTTCACACAAATGGTACCGAAAGTAGCTATTTTCGGGGCGATTTTTTTTACTTTCGAAACGATTTCTTTACTTTCGGGACGATTCTTGTTACTTTCGGGGCGATTTTGGGTATCTATGTAGGCGGCTTTGACAATAACATGAACTTTCTATTTTATTATGACAGCGCTTGTCATGTAACATTGGTTTGTGTTTGTTCGCTTCTCAAATCCAAAAAATTTGAATCAGTAGTGAAAGTGAGGCTGAAATGATTCCACATGAGATTAGTGAATCTGCTAAAGCGACTACTCATGAATTATAGCCGGTAAAGTCATGAATAGGCTTTTTCATTTAGATGACAAATGACTAACTTTGTTTACCTGTCAGACCCAACGGCATTGACGGCGATTTTTTTTTAAAGGAAATAAAATATTTCCGAGTTTTCCTATGGATAGTTGACTTGAATTTACATGGAGAAGAAAACTCACCATTAGAAAATATTCGTGTACATTATTGTATCTACGAATGAAAGGTTTTTGGCGGTATAAAATAGGTAATAAGTACTTAATCTAGAAAGAAAGTTACGAACGCCAATGTATACAGGTGCATTTGTCATGAAGTTGACTGTTGACATAATGTGACAATACCGCTAATTTTGAACTAAGCCAATCTTAAATTGTTATTTCAAAACTAGCCAATGGCTATTCACTTTCCCAATAGCCAATCAGACTTTGGGTCTCAAAACGAGCGCACGCGTCTTAAAAAATCATCCAAATGAAAAGGCATATTGGTCTACAATTCATTTCAAAAATGGAGCAATGAAATGTGCATACTATAAATGAACAAGTGATTCTTGCATATTTGATGGAAAATCTAATTTACTCGCTGAAAGTTGTGGTAGCATAACCAATATAAAATTTAGCAAGGATAAATAATGTATTATTAAGTTTTAATTACAAATATTAGTTAGTTCAAATTTTATTCACGATTTGAGAATATTAAATAAGCATCAATATACAGGGCATGACTACACCTAGTGACCAAATGCAATTTCTTGGGCACGGTCCTAGATGAAACTCTCAGCTGGGACGAATGCATTAACAGCATTTGCTCTAAACTAAATAAACATTACTCTGCCATAAACAACCTGAAAAGCTGCCTGAGCGAAGATGGGCTTACCGCTGTCTATTATGCCCTCGTCTACTCGGCCATTAGCTACAACATCTTAGTCTATGGGCTAGCAACTTCCAGTAACAGAGTTTTTTTTTCACATAAAAGAATAATCCGTTCTATGTTCAGACTAGACTATCGTGAGTCCTGTCGAGAGGTGTTCAGAACAAAGCAATTATTAACTTCCACAGGTATTTATTTATATAAACTATTAACATATATTTACAAGAATAAAAATAACCTTGAACTTAATAGCGATATCTATGGCTACCAAACAAGACAAAAAAATCAATTCAGATTGCAAAAGGTGAGATACTCAAGTTATAAAAAATCACCAGACTACGCTGGTATGCATTACTTCAACATTTTACCAAACAATTTGAAAAATATAACAAGCCTGGCCAGATTCAAAAACAGTCTTAAGTCGTTTTTGATCACGAATACATTTTATAATATTCAGGAGTTTTCCTCTCTCTGCAATATGAACTGAGACGAGCTGACAAATTCTTTTTTATCCTGTGAAAATTCATGTATTTCAAACATTTACTATTTATTTGTAATGTCACGCTAACTTACACTCCTATGTCATGCATTATATATTACATATTATTACTGTTGCAATGTTACTTTTCAATGGTATTTTTAATTTAATTTTTATGACTTGTCAATCCGATGTAAATTGGTGATTTTATGATCAATAAAACTGTATGTCTGTCTGTCTGACTAAATAGTGTTTTGATAATTAATCTTCCGCAGAATGCCTATTCCACAAATATTTGATTAGTTTTGACCCAAACTTATGTGATTTAGGTTATCATGGCTGTTTCCAGATAAAACAAGAATGTATAATGTTTCTTAGTAAGGGTAGAGTAATAAAATGACTCGGAGGATGGAAATCAACCAATGTAGCAGAGGAATAATTCTTTAAGAAACAAAATTCACATAGCTCCACAGATTGAAAAGGGCCGTAACGAAATTAATATCTCGAAAATTAGTACTTTTACTGATGCGTCTAATTCTAATTTCAATACTGCCACTTCTGTTAATATCCCTAATAATATTAATATAAGTAATTGTCATAATTGTGTAATTAATATTCATAAGAGTGATTCTTATAGTAATTGTCTCTATAAAGTTGATACGTTATTATCCATCGATATCCTTTTTAACATACAAAACGGCTACAGAAAAAATATTGTACGTAACACGATCCAAAAGTGATTTTACGAGACTCGCAGGATTCCAGAATTCGCCTACGGCTCGTCCTGGAAAGTTCCTACTCATCTCGTAAAATGTCACTTTCGGAACTTGTTACGTAAATTACTATAATTTTTTGTTTTTGTAACTACTTTTGAAATCACCCTGTTTCTCCGAAACTAATCATACGATTTGATTATGGTCCATTTAAAGTGTTACCGACAGATCGTGATCTGCAACATACCATAGTTTAATTGAATTCCGCAATCAACCAAAATTCCATGTATTCCGTGCGGGGTTTTTTCAATCTAGAACCGAAGTGCCGACACTTTCGATATGTCATTCAAACATTCTTTGGCCCAGATGTGGGTACAAAACAATTGGTGGATCATTTTGATTATGGGGATCAGTTTTCCTTGGAAAGTATTCTCCTTGGTGATAATTCGAGGACACGACAGGCTACGATTTATTTATTATATGTTTTTGTGAAACACTCGTCAGGTGAATCAATCAACATATCACAGGCAAGGCCGTACCCAGGGGGAAGGGAAATCTGTAAAATGTATCTGGAATAAGTGAAAACCAAGTAGTTTTATTTACCGTAAAACGGGGTTACTTGAAATCCCGGGGCAATCATAAATTTATGCGCGATGATATTTTAAAATGTACTGACATCTAACTATTAGTAGTAGAACCAAAATATTCGCTCGGTATACAGCTGATGGTATATCTACATGCACGTTGTTCACTAGGATGAGTTGATGAATATCTAGTTTGGGTGACACAAATTCATTAAATTAGGTAAGAAAAATCGAGTTTTTTGTAGTGCGAATACTTTTGAATGTGTAGATTTTTTGGTAACACTTATGTTCGTTAAAAACTTCCCAACCTCATTTATTCGAAGAATCCTGTGGAAGCGCAGGGGCGTACACACATTTTTTGGGATTTTTCGGGGGTAATTTGAAAGAATGTTGCGATCCTATAAAAGACGCCTGGGAGCCAGGAATTATAGAAATTATGACCAGGAAACCGTTCAGGAGGCTTTACTATTGTACAGGGAGGATAGACAGATCACTCTAGTTGCACTTTCAGAAAGGTTCAATATTCCTGTTGCCACTCTGAGCGGAAAAGTGAAAGAACTTCACATGAAAAGTCCAGGCTGTCCAACAATTTAATGGGAACAAGAAGAAAGGATCATCTGTAATCGTCTTAGGGTTGCAGCAGAATGGGGTTTTCCATTCGAGAAACAAGATTTGGCTGAACTTGTCAAAAGTTATTTGTCCGATCTGGAACCACGATTCCCAAATTCAAAGACAATAGGCCTGGAGAGAGCTGGTGGAATAATTTCCTTCGAAGACATACTGAACTTTCAAATAGATTTTCTCAGTCCATTAAAGATAGCAGAGCCGCAGTTGACTATGAGGTCATAATAGCTATTTATGTAATAAGGATCATGAAGACGATCATTATGGTACAAGTCGTGAATGTTATTGGGCGAGGCATAGCCGAGTCCGATAACACGACGTGTCCATAATGATTGTTATATTCGTATTAATCAAAATTTTACTGATGGCATTTATATTAATACATTTTCGATAAATTGAAAACTGCATTTGTGACATGTCACAATGACAACTATTTTTGAAGGAGTAAGTATATGTGTAGTTTCAAATATTAGTAGGTTAGTGAGCTGTGATTTGCCATTTCCTTGAAAACGTCAGGTTGTAACAGCAATATTTATATATCTGCTGTCAAACACAATTGTCACGTAGAATTGAATATAATTTAAATAATAATGAGTGATTCTGAAACTAGTAGTTTACCTTCTGATTTGGAAGAAATGACGCGAAATATCGTGGACTCCCTTCTGCTGGAAAAATCACGTAGTGTATATGAAATAGTGTTTAATCGGTACGAAGAATGGTATTCTATTAAGAATATCACTCATGAAAAAGTATTGTTGGCTTACTTTGAATGCTTATCTAAGGAAAGAAAACCTTCTTCTTTCTGATCGTATTATACGATGATAAGAAGTATTTTATTAACAAGAAAAAACGTCGATATTAGTAAGTACCAACAGCTGGTTGCATTACTCAAACGTAAATCAGAAGGTTACAAAGCTAAAAAATCCAATATTTTTACTAAACAAGATATCACAAAGTTTTTAACGGAAGCATCAGATGATACATATTCATTCAAAAAAGTTGCAATGATAATTGGACTAAGTGGAGCATGCAGAAGAGAGGAACTGACAAATGTGCTTGTTGAAAATGTGAGAGATGAAGGATCCGTTTTTAGAATTACTTTATCGAATACAAAAACAAAGGTAATGCGAGAATTTTTTGTAACATCGGGGAATATCCCAGGATTGAACATGGTAGAACTTGTCAGACAATATGTGAAAATACGACCTTGCAACACAAACCATCGACGTTTTTTTGGCAGTTATAAAAATAAGAAATGCACGAAACAACCTGTTGGAATTCACACCTTTGGTAAAATGCCGAAAGTTATTGCCACTGTTGCTGAAGGAAGAGCAAAAGATAAAAATATCAGAAGCAACTTTTTGTGCCAACAACCAAACAGGATTACAAGTTTACCAAAAAGCATCAACTACTGATGTAAAAACTCTAGAATCCATTGGAATTAATATTGCAAATCGTAGTAATTGCTCTTTTACCATTTATAATAAATAGTTTTGTACATAGTTATGCATTTTGGATAGACTTTTTTGATCTCACCCTCACATGTTTTCCATATAGAATTTCATTATGGTACTTAGTACCATAATGATTTCATTATGGGACTAAATACCATAATGAGCTTCCTTATGTCATCAAAATTGAGTGACATAACGTTGTCATTATGACATGCCATCGATAATAGTATATTAAAGTATAAGTGGATAAAAAGGGCTTTAAAACACGCGCGATTTTTCGAGCACGACGGCGCAGCCGGAGTGCTCGAAATAGAGCAAGTGTTTTTAAGACCAGTTATCCACGAATACTTTACGTTATTTTTTTTTATTGGTGCACTTTGACCCATATATACTGGTATTATTACTACAAAAAATAGAAATAAGAACTAATAATGCAAGAAGGTTGAATTCGTGATGTGACATCCAGTATACCTTTCGTTGTCATGGAAATGAGAAAAACATTCATTTGCAATTTGTTACCACAGATCAATATTTGTTGTCACCAGAGCTCAAAAATGAATTATTCTAATATCGATTTTTTGAAGAGTGAGGCAGAATCGCGGTTAATACCGCGAAATTCCAGTGATATATATATAAAAAAGAATATGAAAAGTTCATCAAATGGATGGAGGAGCACATATAAATGAACGAATTGTGAGTAATATTTTATTTGACGTTACTCCTGTCAGATCAATAATCAAAAATTTGTCATTTAGACTTCACGTTCCTCGATTTGTTGATGTTGTCATGGTTACCTTTAAAAAACGCGCGTTTTTTAAAGTTCGATTTAAACACGCTGAGGCGTGCTTTAAATGGGTAAAAAGGGGCACCAATAAAAAAAACGAATTTTTCGACAACCTGACCCAAACTATTGAGGACAATTCTCCCGAAGGAATCATAAATTATGACGAGACTAATTTCACCGATGACCCTGGAAGGGTGAAAATCATTGTCTGAAATAAAAAGCAAAAGCAGAGAAAATCAGATTCGTCCAAGGCTGCGACATTCGTAATGTTCGCATGTACGGCGTCAGGAAAGTTCCTGCCGCCATATATTGTATACAGGGTGATTCAAAAGTACGTTGACAAACTTCAGGAGGTGATTCCTCACAATATTCTAATATTAATTGTTTAAATAAATATATTGTGTTGAAGTTTTATTTTTATTTAAGGTTTTTTAATAACTTTCGAAATCCCTACCTTAATTGAACAAAAATTGGTATTGAGAAGTTTTTTGAGGTTATTATTGCTCTTACTCGTAGGGGGCGCCACCTACACGTCTTTTTCTTTTTTGAAGATTCATAACTTTTTTGAGCGTACTTCTAGCACATTTTTCTGAAAAAAAATCAATTCCTCTATCAAATCTCTATCTCTATCTCTAAGTCGCTATAAGCAACTGTTTTCTAGATTTCAAGTCGATTATTTGATAATCGATGCGTGTTTTGCATTTTTCTCAAGAATGCTTAGGAAATGAATTTGACGTTTAAGTAAGTAGTTTTGGTTTTTTGTAGGGGGCGCCACCTATTCTATTTATTTTTACTCGTTTGAAATAGTTATTTTTCTATCAAGGGTGCAAAATCTGAATTTGTTTTAATGAAATTTGCAAGAAATATCATCATTTTATTTCAAAAAAATTTGAATATGTAGAATAAAATAAAATGAAGGAAACTAAATTATATTCAAATAAATTGTTCAAAGTGTCCACCTTCAGCAAAGATACAGGCATTCAGTCTTCTAGTCATTGAATCTCGTACCCGCTCAAAAATTATTGTTTCTCAGGCGTCTACTATTCGGTTTCTCAGATCTTCCTCGTTCGCTACTGAAGTTTTATAAACTAGTGACTTCAACTGTCCCCAAAAATAAAAATCTAGCGGGTTTAGATCTGGAAACCTTGGTGCCCACGCCTGGTTAGATTCTTCTACACCCCTACCGATCCATTGATTTGGATAGACAGTGTTGAGGAATTCCCTGGCTACAACGCTAAAATGGGCCGGAGCCCCATCATGCATAAACCACATGAGGATACGAATTTTTCACTAACTGCGTGCGGATTTTCCAGAGCCCAAACATGGTTGTTATACTTATGAAAGTTTGTGGAAGCATTTCGGGAGAAATTGGCCGAGGAGAGTACATATTTAAAAAATTGAGGATTTTCAGCCAATTTTCTCAAAAACCACTGACACATAGTAATGCGTTGGGGAAAGTCCCGTGGTAAAAAAACGTGTACCCTTTGAATATGGTATGTATAAAATTGTTGATCGTGGATAATTCTCCAAACTGTGGACTGAGTAGAATCGAGAGCTTCAGCAATTATTCTTGTACTTTTTTCTGGATTCTCCCCGAGTGCGTTCAAAACGGCTTCTTCCAATTGTGGGGTTCGGACTGCTCGTGGTCTTCCAATGATATCGGCTGCCCTCTCAAAGCTACCTGTTTCTGCCAAACGACGGTGGAGACTGGTAAATGTTGGAGCTGAAGGCAGTACTCGATTAGGAAATCGCTCCTGGTAAATACGTCTTGCTTCGCGCGAACTGCCATCCGCAAGGCCATCAACAAAATGCATATCGGCTAAATGAGCATTATTGTTTAAATAATCCATTCTTCCAAAATTATTGTTTTAAAACTTACAGAAACTTCAACAAAACAACAAAACGTTAAACTGTCCATAATATGAATTACCAAAACTACTTACTTAAACGTCAAATTCATTTCCTGAGCATTCTTGTGAAAAATGCAAAATAATGGTAATAACTTCAAATGCTCGACTTGAAATGTTCAAGTCCAAATATCTAGAAAACGGTTTCTTATAGCGACTTGTAACAGAGGTAGCTTTTTTACGTAGATATGATAGAGGAATTGATTTTTTACTGAAAAATTTGCCAGAAGTACGCTCAAAAAAGTTATCAATCTTCAAAGAAGAGAAAGACGTGTAGGTGGCGCCCCCTACGAGTAAGAGCCATAATAACAATAGGTTCGAATTCGACACCTCAGAAAACGTCTCAATACCAATTTTTGTTTAATTTAAGTCAGTATTTCGAAAGTTATTTGAAAAAAACGAAAATAAAAACAAAACTTTAACACCCTGTAGCTTGGAAACGAAGCATTTCCGGACATATATTTATCTGGACTATTCATATTAGAATATTATGAGGAATCACCTACTAAAGTTTGTCAAAGTACTTTTAAATCACCCTGTATAAAGCTGACAATTTATGGTCTACTTGGACTGAATTTGGTCCAGATGGAGCCAAATATAATCGAACCAAATGGAAAAACCCCATAGGGGAGCCATCAGGAAGGACCATTTTCCTCGCCTTCTGAAGCGAGCGGGTGATGTTGAAGCTAACAAAGGAACTATCATCAAATCAGGGTTCTCAGAAACAGATTTAGTTCCTCTTGATAGACGAAAAATACTCAATAAACTGCCAAGGAAAATCATGGCTGAAGAGGTCGCTGAAGCACGAATAGCCGCTTCCCTTAAAGAAGTGTTTGAAAACAACAGATTCGATCGTGCTGGACCATCTTCTGTAGAATCTGGTAGAAGTATCACAGCAGATGATATCGTAACAGAACAGCGATTAGAAATAGGCAACAGATCGAAGGGATCAAAAAAGATTAAAACAGTAAAAAAAGTTAACTTGAAAGGAAATAATGTGGACAGTAACTCTTAGGAAAGTGAAGAAGAATTCGTACCAATGGAAAATAGTTCAGACGACCTAGAAACTTTTTCCAATCTAGAAAATATTGGACGTGAAGATATTCGTGAATTGATGGATATATCTGATGGAGAAAATATTGAAGCTGACGACGGGATAGATAATAATGATATGACTGATAATGCAACTGAAAAGATTGAACTCACAAATTACGAAGACAATGATTTCATTTCAGTAGAACTTAAGACAGCAACGGGTGAAGCTAAGAGATATGTTGCGAAAATAACAGAAAAGATGGAAGATGGCTCATTCATGTGCTCATTCCTAAGGTCTTCTCAGAAAATTGAAACCACCTATATTTTTCCAATTGTACCAGACACTTTTGTGGTATTGCCGAATGAAATCATAAAACCAATGGGGAAGCCAGAGGTGTTGAGAAGAGGTCAACTTAAGTTCAAAACTGTTTGATCATTGTTACCGGATTCTATCACACTCAGTATTATTATTGTGTCAGAATATTTTTTCATTTCATATTTTATTGCTGTTGTTCAGGAATATTCTTTTATTTTGTTATTTTCTTTCAGAATAAATGATATGTAATATGAGTCCTGTTATATATCAGTATATCCTGTCTTGTTTCACTAGAACGAAAAAAAATACCCAGAATTTGTTTTTTTGACCCATTCGGGGCGACTTTTTTTCTTTATATGGTTTTCAAGCTACCCCACAAGAGTCCAACATGAGAAATTCGTACAAAAACGACCAGTTTACAAGTAACCCCAAAACGGGGTAACTTGAAAAATTACCCATCAGATTTTTTTTTCAAAAACAGAAAAGCTGGAATTTTTTTAACTATCAGGATCTCTTCCTATGAGTTGAAGGATAGCTTTTCTGATGGGCGATTGTAAACTGGGCTGATTATCAGGTAATGCTCACTAATGAGTATGCAATCTCGGCCGGTCAAAATTTTGTACATTATTTCAGGTATGTAAACTCGGCCGCCTCAATTATCATGACACTTTATTTGAGGAAGATTACTTCCAGGTAATCTACGTAGATTTCAGGGGATATATTTAAAATTTGGAAATACCCACTCATACCCTCATAATTAACAAGTTTTACACCCTGGATACAAATAGAAGTGACGAGGTTGATTGATAAACAGTAGCCTCTTAGATTTGTCCAGTGAATCTCAGTCGTTTGCGAGTAAACGATTATGGATATACAAGTATCAGTCATGAAAAGTCAGCGTGGTAATGTTGTTTTATTAATAAACAACTACAAATGCAATTTTAAAGAAGAATTGAAAACAGGCGAGAAGAAGTGTAGGTGCAAACAGCAAAAGTGTTCTGCTAGTGTTTACACCGTGGGCAGTGATTATACCATCTCGGCATCAAATTTAACTCACAATCATGGTGCCTGCAACATTAAATATATTCAACGAAATATCATTACAAGCTCAGCGAAAAAAAAAGCCGTTGACGATATCAGCAGTCGGCCAAGTAAAATTTAACATTCAGTTATGGTTAATGAAGATACAACAGCTCTCCAGACAAAGGATCTAACCTACATAAAACGCAATATATACAACGCTAGAAGAAAGTTACTTCCTGTGCTTCCTAAATCTCAAAGTGAAGTTCATAATGCACTAAAGACAAATACAAATTATTGCACAAACCGAGGTGAGAAGTTCTTGTTGTTGGGTGATGAAGATTCTCACATACTAGTATTCAGTTGGTTACAAATTTGGAGAATCTGTGCAAATGCACAAAATTTTTTCTGCAACTGTTTACCATTCACGGCTGCCTAAATGGACATTATATACCGCTTGTGTTTTGTGTGCTGCCGGACAAATGTACTGAAACGTATGCAAAGGGCTTTGAACACGTGAAGAAGTGCTACAGCGACTTTTCGTTCTCTTTTTTCACCAAGGAAATCGTCGTCGATTTCGAAAAGGCTATCCACAATGCAGCTTGTACTGTCTGGCCGCAAGTCAAACTAATAGGATGTAGATTTCATCTATCACAATCTTGGTGGGGTAAGATTCAAGGAGTTGGTCTGGCCAAAGGATACAGAAATAAAACAGAAGGAGGAAAATGGTTAGGATACTGTTTTGGACTTATGTTTGTTGACCCTGAGGAAGTAGGAGACACATTTGCTTTTTCGTTAGCTGCAATTCAGCCTTAAGAAATAAAAATTCAAACGTTTGCGGACTATTTAGTGAACACTCATGTGGCGGATTGTGCAATCTATCCTCCAGATCTATGGGCGTCTAAAACGTCAAGGGCTGAATCATTCCATTCACATTTAAAAAACTATTTTAACGCGCCTCATCCTTCGATATTTGTTTTTGTTGACTTTTCATTAAATTATCAATGTGAAATATATGTAAAAATTCAAAGTGTGGACAAGCCATATGTACCAAATTCGGACACAAGAAAAAAAAGAGTATTCAGACCATATTATTAATTACTACAACGCTAAGAAAATAACTACGCTGCATTTTTTTTTAACTTGCTTTACATTATTACAATAAATAAGTTCTAAATGATAATTTGAGATATATGTATTTTCGTTTGTATGGTACTTATTTTCATTTTGATATGTGTTATTGTTAAGTGGAATTGTATATTATCAATTTATCAATAACTGTATGATCTATGATTTATATATATTTTGTGTACGTATATACCGTTAATATATGCCTTTTTGGAATATAAGTAATATAACCTTCACGTGTTTTTTATCCTTGTCAGAGTGTGAAATTATAATGTTAAAAAACTTATTCTGATTCTCAGTAGTAGGTTAGTTTACAAATACCTCCAGTCGAAAAGGAAACTTTAACTAAACACAAAAACAATGAGAGCATTGTGAACAATTACCCTCTCTCTTCGAACGCATATTCCCCTTCCAACCCAAGTGGCCAGGCAGAAATTAATATGACTGATCAAGGTCCTAGAAACTTAGCTGCTCCAAGCACGTCGGGAGTGGCTACGCGCACGGAGAAAATGCATAAACAATTTCGAAGCAATAATCATAAAAAAGAATACCAAAACAAAAAAGATGAAAGTGATCGTAAGTTTGTCTCATCAAAACAAGTTAACGCTGCTATTTTGGAAGCTAAGACACACTCAACTATGAGAAATTCACAACAGCTCGACATTCAAGAAGTCCCTGGAAACGATGGCTGGACAACAACAACAACAACAACAAAAGGCGTAAGTACTTGGTTGGTCGATCCGAACAAGCAGGAGAAATTGAAACTGTTCCAAAGATGGTTACCCTTCACGTCACTAGGTTAAAACCGAACACAAAACCCAATGAACTGAAAAAATTCCTGGAAAAAAGTCTTCCTGATATTCAATGCGAACCCCACACTTCTGAAAGACCTGACATTTATTCTCCAATGAGAATCACAACTAAGCGAGTAGATTTAAAAAACGCATGGAGGCGCGAGGTCTCGCCAAATGGAGCATTGGTCTCTTTTTTTGCCCAGAAGAGGATGCCACCCACAGTTCTGATGGATCCTCGCCCACAAGAATCTACCCAAATAAACGCCAAGCTACAACCCAATTAGATGATAACTATAATAGCAGCCCTAATGCCTGCCCACAAAGAGCTGTCACCAACACACTGTTTCTAAACATTAGGAGCCATTCTTACAAAATGGACGAATTAGAACTGAGCATAGGAGAACGAAACTATGATTTTATCTGCCTATGTGAACACTGGCTAAATGATCTCGCAATCAACGCCCACAATTTGGAAAACTATTCAATGGCGAACCACTACTGCCGTAAAACGTACAAGGGAGGTGGCGTAATGATCTATATTAAAGATACATATACTTCTGAGACAACTTAAATATCCACCTCCACGAAAAAGACTTTGAGATCACGGGTGTTGAAATAATGAATATTAATTTAATTATAATTTGTATTTACAGATCTCCCAGCGGTCAACTAGAAAGATTTTTTGAAAGTCTCAAGAGTGTCCTTGAAATTTTATTTTACAAAAAAAAAACATTTTTCATATATGGTGATTTCAATATTAACTTGATGGAGGATGACCTACCTGCCCAAGAGTTTAAAAATCTGGTCAAATCTTTTGGTTGTGATTTTCTAAACAATAAACCCACAAGGCTTACCAGCTGTCTAGATAACTGCGTCACTAATGCCCCTAACGATTGTGTTGCCTCACAAATGGATTTTTATTTATCAGACCATATAGCAATCGAGAACAAACATTTTCGATTGGAAAATTCAGGGAAACTCAAAAATACTCAAATTATAGAATATAGGCCTTTTGCGATATAACAATGAATAGATGTAATTCAATTTTGAAAAATATCAATTGGGATGTTTTGCTAGAATTTAATAACACAAATTATATGTTTGATTGTTTCCTGGAAACACTCCTACATGTAATGAACGAATGTTTTCTAAAAAAAACAAAAACTGTTCAAAAAAGCAATATGGAAAAAAATTGTTTAATGCAGACTTAAGAAACTACAGAGAGAACCTGAATTTTCTGTTCGAATATAACAAGAGTAACCAGAACGTTGATTTGACACCGGAAATAATACTTTCAAAAAAACACTATAAACATATGATTATCAACCAAAAGAAAAAATATTACTCGAGCAAGATAGAACAATCCGTAAACAAACCTAGGTTCATTTGGCAGATTATCAAGCAGCCCCTCTCCAAAGAGTCCTCACAGGACATCCGGTTCTCATCTAATGAATTGAATGATTATTTTGTGAACATTAGTAGCAATATTTTAAAACAGCTGGAGAATACTCCGGTTGATCCAGCGAAACTTACTCCATCTTATATACAATTCCATAAAAATATCTTCTTCATGCCTGTAGACTCCACAGAAGTTGGGCATATTATTGCGAATCTTCCGGATAGTACCGCTCTTGATGTGTATGGATTAAGTAACAAGATGTTGAAGAACATGAAAGAGGGATTAGCGGAACCTCTCACCAAAATAATAAACAAATGCTTTGAGACAGGTGTGTATCCCGAGAAGCTCAAATTAAGTAAAGTGACCCCTGTATTCAAAGAAGGAGACAAAAATGAGATAGAAAATTATCGTCCTATCTCAATAATCCCAACTTTATCAAAACCCATTGAAGCTGCAATGAATAGTAGAATAATACAATTTGTGGATTCGATTGCTCTCAAAGTCCCAGTTTGGATTCAGAAAAAATCTATTTACATCGCATGCCATATCTGAACTGGTGTGAGCCACGGTGGATTCCTTCGAGAGGGGGAAAGCACTCACAGCCGTATTCTGTGACCTCTCGAAGGCATTCGACTGTGTGACGCACTCGATTCTAGTCGAAAAACTTCCGTACTATGGAATTAGGGGGAAAATAGCTGATTTGATTGACTCTTACCTATCCGAACGAAAGCAGGTTGTGGAGCAAAGTAGTGTGATATCTCCAGTAGTGAGTGTAACAGCAGGTGTGCCCTAGCGGTCAATCTTGGGACCCTTACTATTCCTAATATATGTTAATGATCTTCCACACCATATGAACCCTCTCAATACCATTCAGTATGCCGATGATACGACTTTTTATGAGAGTCACCCTGAACATGAATATCCAAAGCAACTAACTGACAACGCATTGGAAAAAATCGAAAAAAATTTTGCAGCCATTAAGTTGGTTGCTTGAACGTCAAAAAAAACTGGCACAATTACTTTCACACTAAAAGAGCTAAAGGACAGTCAAAAATCCATTAAGTTTTTGGGGGTAATACTGGATCAAAAACTTAATAATTGGAAAGACCACATCAAAGATCTCTCTACTAAGCTGTCCAGCACTCTTTACCTGCTTCGTAGAATCAATGAATTTGTTCCTTTTTATGTTTCAAGAGCTGAGCTGTCATACGGATTGGTTTTCTGGGGACTTTCAACTGATTGGGAAAGGGTATTTATTCTACAAAAAACGGCTATTAGAATCCTGGGAAGGGCAGAACGAACTGATAGCTGTAGACCTCTATTTAAAAAATTTAATATATTAACCGTTGCGGCTCTTTACATATTTCAATGTCTCGTCTATATCAAAACACAAAATAACACCCCTAAAGTCAATCACAACCACGAATATCTGACCAGAAATGGCCACAATCTTCTTATGCCACAGCATCGACTGGCAATTACTCATAAAAGCTTCCTTACTGTGGCGATAAGGCTCAACTATCTACCACCATATATGAGGAATTTACATGTAAATAAATTCAAAAAAAGTATAAGTATATATCTCTGCCCTCATGACGTTAGTGAATTTCCCAACTGCAAATTTCAATACTTTGCCTTTTCAATGTGACTGTTTTGTACTGTATTTACCTACCTTGACGATGCTAAATCTATTGTACAGATAATAAGCAAATAAATTGATTGATAAATTGATTGATTGAGTTTACAAACATAGGTTACATGGTAGACCCGTAGAGTTCTTAGAACTAAGGTTTACACACCGTATTTTGGGGCGTCTTTTAATTGAGAAGATTATAAATCCTCAAGCTGCCGAGTTCACATCTGGCCTTTCTGATAACGGACTCTTCGAAATCAACTCAACGACTCCAAGGCATAAGGAAATATCCAAAAATGTTGATCCGTTTTACGGTACATATCATACACTAATTAATATTTTTCAATTTTGTTTAGATTCCCTTAATTTTTCAAAAATATTCGTAATATTCCAACTAATGATCCTGAGAAATATTTCCGAATAAAAGTTGCTACTAAACCCCTCCCCCCCCCCCGAATTTTTTCTCTGGATACGGCCTTATCACAGGGACAGACTGGTGAAAGATTACAACACCAAAAGAGCATGCCATAAACATTCTTCGAAAAATATAGATTTCACCCCATGTTAATTGAGTGATAATCGAGAGAAATTAGGACACCTCCTATGAAAAATCCACCGTACCTGGTTCTCCCACTGCGTCCCAGGGTCATAAATTTTCAGGTGGAGAGCGGATCGAAGCAAACCATCGATGAGCACATGTACATGTGAAGAGTAGGGCGTGACGAATTTCAAAGCATTTCAAAAGCGTCTGTTCGGTTTACGAGCGTCGTCGATACTGAAAGC